>JACXGJ010002102.1:0-11251 GCA_016801105.1 Esox niger | reverse complement strand
AGATACAGCCAGACAGGGAGACAGACACAGATAGGCAGGTGGCCAGATACAGCCAGGCAGGTGGACAGACTGACTCTTACCCGGACAGTGTAGGAGACTCCAGTCGTGCTGACCACGTTGTCTGAGTGCAGCCATCCTCTGGTCGGCTTGTTGACGAAGGAGCCATGGCGTGTCCATTCATCCCCCCCGAGCTGCCCCCCCTCCACCCGCGCCCTCCTGGACGCCCCTCCCAGCCGGTTCATATCCTGCAGAGGGGGACGAGGAGGGGGACATGGTGCCGTTAGACAGTGAGGGGGGTGAGAAGGGGGAAGGTGGGGTCTGGAACTCGAGCTGCCCCCCCCTGAGGAATCCACGAGTGCCTGAGTCTGCTGAGGCCTGCTGTGGGCCTTGAGACCTGGTAGTAGGGTAGCAGAAACGCCCAGGCGAAGAGCTCCTATCCTGGGGAAGAAGGAGCAGAGTGTGGTGGGGCTGTTCTCTGCCCGGCGAGGAGAAGAAGGGGGTAGAATGGGGGTGATAGAGGAGGAGGAGAGAGAGGTGGGTAACCCAGGAGGGGTGAGAGGGGTGGAAGGGGTGGAAGGGGGGAGTGAGGAGGGGTTGGAGTTGGCATCATCATTCGAACTGAGAGATTCACTACGAAAGTGAGTGTACTTGGTTTTAGCGAACGACTCCATCACGGATCTGATATATTCAATGTTATTTCTGTGATTCTCCAATAAGTCCACATACTCTAGTGGGAATTAGTCTGAATAATAACACTGGTTCATTCATTGTCTCTCAGCACGGTCAGCTCCAAAATCATGGTCTGGTCTTTCTTTCAAAGTCCGCTGTCTGTCCATCTGGACGGTTTCCTTCCCTCTCTTCATCGTTGGGCAGGGTGACAGACACTGCGCAAGAAATTCCTTTTCTCCACAAAACAGAGGAGTGAGGAGGGGAGTGATTGAAGATCAGAGGGTGTAATCTGTCTAAATGTCTAGCTGGAGACCGATCTGATCCAAAGACATAACAGTTCCACAGAACAGAGTCAGAGGGGCTTGTTAAGAGCAGGGCCCTTCAAGCACATCAACATGTCAGTTGCTGTTGTATTGCATTAATGTCCTGTGTCTCATCTTGGAGCACCATGGGGAATTCACAGAACCTCTGAATGTGACTCTGTAGTGACTCGCGCACACACACACCCACACACGCGCGCACACACACACACACACACACACACACACACACACACGCACACACACACACACACACACACACACACCCCCAGCGGTGTGAGTTACAGCAGAGGGGCCGTACGTGTCTGCACATTGGCATGTGTCTGAGTACAGATCCACTGTCTTGCCTGTGTGTAAAGGAGCACCAAGTGTGTGTGGGTCTGCGGTGGTGGATGTCAGTGTGTCCGTCGGTACGGTCGATCACTCTGGCAGCTCTTGCCTGACACAGGTCCCCAAAAAAACCTATTAGCTGCCAACGGGTAGATCAAGCGACACACACAGAGCCGACACAATGTAACAGTACTGGCACAGCTCAATATAGTCAAGTTGGGCAAAGACCGGCTCGTCTACAGCCAGACATGAAAAAGCTCCCTCTATTCCTCCTGATTTTTAGTCCTCTTTCTTCTCAGGATCTGGGCGGCTGGACCAGACCACTAAGAAACACATTTAAGTCTTTTTCCTACTACATTCACCCACTCGATCTTCCGCACTCGCTCTCTTCCTCACGCTCTCGCTTCCGCACGCTCTCTCTTCCTCACGCTCTCTCTTCCTCACGCTCTCTCTTCCTCACGCTCTCTCTTCCTCACGCTCTCTCTTCCTCACGCTCTCTCTTCCTCACTCTCTCTCTCTTTTTCTCCAGACAGTCTCATGCCCTCTCTGGATGGCCCTGGCTCTCTCCTGCTCCTTTTCCCCTTCCTCCTCTCTCTTCCTCCAGATCACCTCTGGGGCTGTCTCACTCCCTCCCTCTGCGCTCCTCTCTCCCTTCAGTTTGTCATCCCCTCTCCTCTCTTGGAATCCCTCTCTCTTCCTCCACACGGTTTTCTGCGCTTCCCTCAGAAGGCGCTGCACCTCCTCCTTCTCTCGTTCTATCACTTCCTGCCGTCTCTTCCAAATGATCTCTCGCTCCCCCTCTCCCCCTCCCTCGTCTCCTCTCCCGTTCTCCAGACTGTCCTGTTCAACAGACCCTCCTATTAGTTAAGAATTCTCTATCAACCACACTCTCTCTCCCTCTTTCTCAAACTAAAGCCAGTCTATACTTTGCACAAAGCCTATACAGGCACCAATAGAAGAACATAATATAAAGTAGGCAAAGACCAGATTCTGGGTTCGTCCCTGAAGTGTTTTAAATGGCTACAATAGTAGGTGCAGCTGATATGGCTAAAACAGTTGGTATTTCTTGTAATATGGCTGCCCTGGTTAGAGTGAACCAGATCTGGAGCACCATCTAGCATCAGAAGTGCTGCGGTCAGAGATGTTGTCTTTGCCTGCTGGGAAAGTGTAACACGCTGAAGAAGTACGGCAGTGATGAAACAAGAGATAATGTAAGTCATAGGCTGACGACCACAGGTGAGATTGCTGTGATAATAACGAGACCTGATTGGTCAGATTTTCACTGCCTAGCAAGGGTTCCCTGAATGGTACTGGAGGCTTGTTGGAGGCAGTTGTGAACTCAATCACTCTGTCATTACACACTATTAAACATGCCCTCTTTCTCTCTTTCTCTCACTCTCTGTCCTAATCAGTGCCACAGGAACAGTTTTGCTGAAAGCAACAAGCAAAGCCAATAGTCAGTTACCTGAGAGAAGAATGTGTATTTCTTGACACGGCATCCACAAGACAGTATCGTCAAATACCAGAGTTGTCAAGCCCAACTAGATACATAGGATCTGACTGCAGTCTGCATGGCAAAGCACCTAATCTGCATAGTCACACCAAAGAGACAACAGTCGTCTTATGTTAACAGTCTTCTTCTATAAGCCACAACTACCAAAGCTTTACAGTCAGTACCACATCAAGCTCACATACCAGTGATGGTCACACACATTTTATGACCTACACGGGTTTATTCACTAGAATGTAACCTAGAAAAAGACAGAATATGTAGCACCAAAGGTTTCATGATTACACAATACAAGAGAAAGTTGACTGTAAAGCGCCAGGCACCAACAGCCAAAAACAGAGACTGAGGGCTAAGAGCTAGCCGTTTGCTTTAGGCTGCCTAGCAACAGACACAGAGAGTGTCGCCCACACCGTTCTAGCACCACAGGGTCTGTCTGCTGAGCTTGCCACAGTGCTCGCTAGCCACCTCCACCGGTTTCCTCAGAGACCACCGCACTTTGCATACGAAGTGGTATGAGCTACTAAGTGCTATGAAATGTCTCAAAACAGCTCACGTCAGGCTATTGACATAGCCTTTAAAGGATTTCTATGATCCTATGAATGTCTTTGCATAACAACACATTTTCAATGATAGTCTATGCAGGAACTGTTTTTTTGCCCTAGTTTTGGAGTGCAATCGCAGCATTACATTTACAGATATAGCTCATGGCATGAAAGGCCGAAGTGTCAACATAGATCATTTTATAGAGATGCGTTCAATCACGAAAGAGCTAGCAACACTCGCTAACAGTGATGAGAAGCGTCACAGAAGAGTCTGTGAGTTAGCATACAAAAGGATTAACACTAGTTAGGAGCTTTAGTGTCATTAAAGCAGGTTTAACACTGATCTGGTCAGATGTTAGTTCCCATTAAATACAACACAGTGCAGGTCAGACACGGCACAGCAGATACATAAGATATCCTGACCTATAAAACACACACAAATAGATACACTTTAGGAGTTGAGAAACTCACCACTTCACTAACAAACATAACACAACAGACTATAATGAATGACAAATTCACATGTATTATCAGTAGAAATAACTAATTATAACCCAGTCAATTCTGACACTGGTTTGGCCTGCTTGGTACGTTGCAATGGGAGTTGCCTGTACATTTTGCAAATATGGCACAAAACATGCTAAAGAGAGAGAAAGAAATTGAGGGACATAGCTCATGCTAAACTAACAGACCCTTCACCAATGCTTAATGTACATAAATAAGGCCTGAGGTCCTCCAGTCCAGAGTCTGGACTACCTCTTCTGGTCAGTACCAACCCCGGCCAAAGAACAAGACACACTGACACTTAGGGAACAGCACCAGTGTTTGTAAAAAGTGTCTTTAGATCATCACACATTGGAGTCTGTCTCTGGCCATGGCGTGCGGTGCCTGCAAGTTGCTATGGCAACAGACATTGTAACAGAGAAGCTTGCTTTGAATTTATATTGAGAAATCCCAACAGCAGCAGAAAAATCTCTAGACAAAGAGATAACGGACGGCTTCCACCAATCAGAGCACAGCAGCAGCTAGACAGACCAGACCAGGCTCCATTAAAGTATTTTCCATCTAACTGGAGGAACTGCAGCCACTCGGACAGCCAGAGACTCCTGGTGGGATCAATACCGCTCAGGAAATGATCAAAGTTTGGCTTGCGTCGCGCCAGCCATAAAACCCAATCAATGTTGACATCCCAAGCCAGCTGGTCTCACAGACTGGCTATGACACATGGACTTACACAACAGCCATAGATTTGGACGGTAAACACACTTTCATACAAGATATTCATTGTTATATAAACTAACTTCACTGAGATCTATAGCTACAGAAGAAAGTCAATTGCATTTAAACAGCCGGAATGGTTTCCTGGACAGTCCAAACTGTCAGGTATTTAATAACACAGGGGGTGTTTGTATAACCTTCTGTAGAGCAAGCTATTTCCACTCATACAGTAGGTTTCACATTTAAGAGTGAGATTATAAAATACAAATGGTCAAACTGTTGGTTTTCTATGTTTGTTTGAATGAATTCCTTGAGAAGTCTTCTTTTCCTTCAAGATTAAAGAGAAGAAATGTATCTGTTGTTGGTAACGTCAAAAAGCATAGAGATGAGTATCCACAGTCAGGTTGTAATTGACCTCCATATTCACATGAGAAACATATCAATGCTTAAACAGCTGCGTCTCAATCTTCTCTCTAATGCTCTTTCTTTCCTTCTTTCTCTCTGTCCACTCCCTGAAACGTGTGCTCCTCCTCTGATCCGGTCTTCCGTTCTTTTAAATGACAAAGTCACTGCTAGCACCTCGTATCCTCTCCATCTCTCCTTTAAGACCTCCTCCTCGCTTTCCTCTCAGCGGACTGTGAAACAGCACTACGGCAGGGCTGAAAACGGCACTCCTTCATTGTGTTCCTCTCCTCCTTTCGTATCGGTCTCATCCCCCTTTGCTCACCTTCCAGTTCTGTCGGGGTGAGAGACCAGCATGATGCCTATACGCACGCACTCCCTCCCTCCCTGAGTGACGAGCACGCTGCCCATCCTCCCACTCTGTCTGTCTGCCGTATTGCCTTTTCATGTACTACTGCTGCTTTTCCACCTCCCCCATACCCCTCCTCCCCTCTCTCCCCATACCCCTCCTCCCCTCTCTCCCCATGCCCCTCCAACCCTCTCTCACCTCCCCATACCCCACCTCCCCTCTTTCACCTCCCTGTAGTTCTCCTCCTGCATTCCCCTCTTTCCCTCTCCCTCATACCCGCCCCCTCTCCCACCAGCTCCCCCTTTACAACTTTGCAGTCTCAATCATTTAACAGTATAGACATGTGTATGAGAGTAGTTCTCTCTCTTTCACTCACACACACACACACGCGCGCACACACACACACGCGCGCGCACAGACACACGCGCGCGCACAGACACACGCGCGCACAGACACACGCGCGCACACACACACACGCGCGCACACACACAGGCGCGCGCACACACACACGCGCGCGCACACACACGCGCGCGCGCACACACACGCGCGCGCGCACACACACACACACACACACACACACAGACACAAGCACATTAATGCAAACACATTAGGGGAAGGAGAACAGGATGGATGGAGGAGGGGAAGGAATGATAGAGACAGAAAGGAAACAGCCCATGTGGGCTCTGCTCAGAGGCTCCTCCCCTCTTATTCCGGCTTGGTAAGCTGAGATCCAGAGGAAGAGATGAGGGAGACAGAGACAGGGAGGAAGGAAAACAAACCGGGGGAGGGATTGAGGGAAGAGCAGAGGAGTCTCTTTCCTTCCTGCCTTTTCCTCTTTCACTCACCCCACCTCCCTGTTTTCCTCCCTCTGGACAGGCTCAGATGCATGCTGATTGGAGGGCACTGAGAATAACCTTGATGTATTCGGCCAAATATGGACATCTGCCAGTAAGTCTAACAAGCAGCTACAGTCTACTAGAGTTCACCGATGGCAAAGAATGGCTAATTACTCACTTAAACAGGACAACAGAATTATCGAAGTAATACACTTTATGTGGCAGTCACAAATATATTTTTACTTATTAAAAGAAAATCAAATAATCAGCGATGCCATGTGAGAACTGTTTTCTGCCCATCAGACCAACCAATGAGAACCCAGATTCAGATGAACCAAACCACCAAATAAGAACTGGAACTGCTAGAAAGAGGTCCTAGACAACCAAAACAGAAGCAGCATGAGGACCGGAAAACACATGCAAACATTACAGCCTTTCAAGGCGTTGTCAGATTCTTGAACGCACACCAGTGTTGTGTAATGACACCCATCACCATCCGGATAACAGAGGTATACTGTGACTGTTTGTATTGTTGAACACACCCCCAGCCATCCCACACCAGGGCCTTCACCAGCGTAACGCACATAATATTGGCATATGGGTTGCGCTTTCTTGACTGTTAAAGTTAACTTTGAGAAAGTAAAGTTCTAAATGTCTGACGCAGAGTTCAGCCGGGGCATTCACGGTGAGATGAACTACATAGAAACGGAGCAGGTTGACGTACTTTGCTCAACCAACCATTATACAACTGGCCTCAACAAACTCTCAACACACTCCAGACCATCGCAATGATTTTGGCTTGATTTTAGTTAAAAGTGGAACCTTGCACAAACATTGACAATCATCATAAACCACAATGATTACAGCACCTAAAATACGACAAAGTATGGCTCAAAAACCTATGCAGCCCAGAGGCTGAGTGACTGTTTGACGTTCTAAAAGGGAATATGATTGGTTCAACATTTCACAGTAAAAGTTATGCCCTGCTTTCTGTATATGCTGCACACATACATTTATATCTTCTTTTCATATGCAATTTATTTGTTTTCAACACTTCTATGACTGATCTAAACATTTTGTTCTCATGGCTCCATCTTGTTCCCCTGCAGCTGACATGTATGTAATCTTAGGAGCATGGACTGAAATAAACCACACTATTAAATCACTATACATATAGAATCATGAAAATTGCATTACTTATTGTTTGGGAACTTCAGTCTCTCAACAATAATACCCAATCATTATAGTATTGTAATTCTACAGTATTGTGAGGTTCATGCCAATTTCCAGTCCTACCTACCACAATGAGTTGTAACGGGGCCATTTTCTTTCCTTTAATATAATTAGAAATGACTGGATAAGTCAATGCAGTGATTAATCGAATATCTGCTACAAAAAGTAGGTCAAACTTGCCAACGCATGTTTCTTCTTGTCTCCTGCCTGTGTGGGAACTAACTGGGAACAACTGGGAACTAAGAAATAAATCTAGTTCTAATTGTGAGAAAATAGTTCTGAATAATCCTCCAACTTAAAATCACTTCGGCAACCATTTTGAATTTCCACCAAGAAGGGCACTGACGTTTGATCAGGGGTTTCAGAAGCACCAAAGGTCTGGTATGCATTGTTAAGTGTGGTAGAGCTGCTCCTTCCGCTCCTCACAGAAGTCCTCACTCGATGCTCAACCTGACTGGTCTTCTACTGTGGTTGAGGTAGCGATACAAACTATTTGTGTGTAAAGAACATGGCATTTTATTGTTCAGTGTGGCACAGGAGCAGTGTTTGATCTAGGACAAGATAGGCAAATAAGGAATTAACTTTACAGCTGGAAGATAGAAACAGCAAGGAGGAGCAACCCATATGTCTCTAGGTAAGTGAGGTTCTTAAATTCTTACCACATATTCCATGGCACGACACTGACTGCCTGATTGCGTCTGTAACACTAAAAACACCAAAGCACACATCAGCGCACCATATGCACCCTGTACACACAGCGAATTAGAATGAGCTTCAACATTCCCCTTGCAAACACATGGCTCCCAGCATGCATTTGTCCAGGGATCAGCTGTGGAGAAACTCATGTGACCATCAAGATCAGGTGGTGAGTGAAAAGTTACAGACTTGTTAGAAAAGCTATTTTTGTGTTTTAAACACCTGGGCATGTTAAGACACATTTCCACATTAAAGGGAACTACTCACAGGGAATGTGTGTGTGTGTGTGTGTGTGTGTGTGTGTTCCAAATAGAGTTGGGACAGTTTTCCATTCTACACACAGACACACTCAGACAATTAATCATACCCTAACATAAAGATGAACATGACTGGACAGGTCCAGAAATAGTCTGCTTATTGAATCTGGGGTAAATCGATGTGATTCCAGTGTGAGATGGACATTAGAAAAGCCAGGCATTCAGTCACTGGTATGGCTAACCATTCTACCAGCTAACACTCAGCTATGGCAGTATGTGAGACAAACGGCTATTTTAGGTTGGTGTTTTCCCCTCACTCTCTGTCCATTCACCCTCCCTCTCCACTTTCCTAACTTCCTCAAACACTCTATCATCCTCTCGCCTCTCCCTCCTCTCCTCTTCTCTCAAGGTCTTTCTCTCTGCAACTTCCTTGTCTCCTTTTTGACTTCAATTCTCTTTCTGTCATGATTTTTCTCTTCCCTCACCCACTCTAGAGTCTCT
Organism: Esox niger; assembly: GCA_016801105.1. NCBI lineage: Eukaryota > Metazoa > Chordata > Actinopteri > Esociformes > Esocidae > Esox > Esox niger. Next base: position 2,388 of record JACXGJ010002102.1, on the reverse strand, counting down.
AGTTCTCTGGCTGTTACTTCCTTTATCCTCCCAAACTCTGACCCTCATCCTCCTGATGAAATCAGATTTTATTGCTGACACACAGGCACGCACTTTGCATTTTACCATCAGTGTGGGGCACCTATTATCACTAACCCGTTTACCAAATCCCCAGCCCTAATACCACCATTGACTTATAATCTAAACCTAACCATTAAGCATCAAATAGCTCTTTTTGACAGAGGAACTGCTGAAATGTCCCCACAATGTGACATTTTCCGTGCAGTAATGTGTGGTCCCTACCAGTATAGCAAAGCACGTGCACATACACAAACACTCACATATAGACATTTTATAAATCTATGTAGAGACACAAAACTCTATAAAAAATCCTATCTTTCTTAACCCCAAACCAAACCTTTAAGACAGAGACATTACCTTAACCCTAAATCTGAAACCCAATTGTAACATAGCCAGTACAATAGCCTTTTTCCTTGTAGGGACCAAGAAAAGGAAAAAGACTAACGTTCTTGGTTTTACTACTCTTATGGATTCTTTTGGCATCTGGTAAGTTAAACAAGGGACCCACGTTCCTGGTCTATACGCTCCCTGGGTAAAATATTTAACCTGGGTGTTTGCTCATGCATTTAATTTCAACAAGATCCCAGAGCATTCGTTGCCTCTTCCCCTGTTTATCCTAATCTCACATCTCTCTATCTCCCACATTAACCTATAATACATGGGAAATACAAAAAGGTGAACAAATAAGATTTTCCAAATGTATTCCAGGTATGTTTACACATTTTCATCTCCCTGCAAATCTATTCAGACCCTTGATCAATTCATCCCTACCAGCACAAGGCATTTAATGATTTTGCACAGTGGGATATTACTAAATTACAATTAAATGTTACACCAACATTTTGTTCTTTTTCATCGTTCATCTTAAAACACAAACTGAAATTCAATTTTTGTGAGAAGACACTGACTTCTTGTTGGGGGGGAAAGATCACTTCAACACTGTGTGCAAAGCTTTTACATACTTAACACAGCTGTTACTGCAGTAAAAAGTGTCTCTAAAAAGATTTGTAGGGGTTGAATATTTTAATACAATATCATTACAAGCAAAACAAAACAAGAATTTATCTAGAGTTTCAGGGTTTTAAAATATTTACCTAGAACGATTCATTCATAATTCAGTAATATAAGAACATTGATCAAGTAACTTTTACTAGAAAGACAAATACAACTGTGACGGACATCGATGTTATAAATATATTGTTCAATTTAACGTAATTGCATCCATTCAGGCTGTTTTTAGCAATCACACACACACACACACACACACACACACAGGCTACCCCCTTCTCTCCCTCACCTGCCCTTGCCTGTTATAGACTGGGCTAAAACCTTGTAAACCTTGTAAACACACACACAGTCCATGTAAAAACATACACACAGTCCAAACAACAGGGCTTAATTTTAGCAATACTTAACAACACACAAGACAGGTCTGTTCAAGACACACACATACTGATTCACATATTGACCTACTCTTCACTAAATCAATTCAAGAAAACAACCCAAAGACTGCAGAAACTGGAAGCTGGGCAACTTTAGTCTGGTAAACTGTTATGGGTGACTGATGACTCCATTTTCACAAGGGTTGGCTGGTATTCGGTAAACCAAGGTCTTTGGAAATAGATGTTGTACGGTGTTTCAATACCATTAATACTGTGGAAAACAACTTTGAGGAGTTTGAATAATAAATCTGAATATTTGTAGCTAATTTCAAGTAAACACCTGTAGTCAACTTGTACATTAAGACAGGAAGCAAATATTTTCACCTCTAACAAATCTCTTTAGGAAGATGACCAGTAGGATGGTGTTAGTTAACAAGCTCATTAAAACAGCAGTAGAGCATTGTACACTACAGACCTAGTATATATGGTGTTAATTAACAAGCTCATTATAACAGCAGTAGAGCATTGTACACTACAGATCTAGTATATATGGTGTAAATTAACAAGCTCATTATAACAGCAGTAGAGCATTGTACACTACAGATCTAGTATATATGGTGTTAATTAACAAGCTCATTATAACAGCAGTAGAGCATTGTACACTACAGATCTAGTATATATGGTGTTAATTAACAAGCTCATTATAACAGCAGTAGAGCATTGTACACTACAGATCTAGTATATATGGTGTTGATTAACAAGCTCATTATAACAGCAGTAGAGCATTGTACACTACAGATTTAGTATATATGGTGTTAATTAACAAGCTCATTATAACAGCAGTAGAGCATTGTACACTACAGATCTAGTATATATGGTGTTAATTAACAAGCTCATTATAACAGCAGTAGAGCATTGTACACTACAGATCTAGTATATATGGTGT
>JACXGJ010002101.1:0-70838 GCA_016801105.1 Esox niger | reverse complement strand
TCCCCCAACACTCACATTCCTAAGGAACCAAGGACAGATAGCCTTAATGGTTTAGGCAGTTGAGCAGTTGGTCAGAGAACCTAATGATTGTCTGAAATAATACAGATGCATGTCACAACCAAAGACCAGAGTTACATACCATGTAATAGATAAGCAAACATGTCTCCAAAATACATTAGTTAAGAAATTGCCACAACACATGCTAGCTAAACTGCCTGTGATATAACTACTGAGAAAAGCTAAAATCACGTCTGCCCGGCTTGTTAATTTAAAGGGGGAAAATATTTCATAAGTGGCATGTTTCAGTGTCATGCAGAGACCAAATTGTCTTAGACATGCCTTGCTTTTATTGTGGGAACCTTTATTTTGAAGGGTTATGTGAGTGACTGGAAAGTGAACATGAATGGTTGGGTAATTGGAGGGGACTGACAGCAGGTGCAGCACGCCGAGTAGCTCATTTTGATTGCTTTGTTCTCCCTAATTTGAAGTACTCATTTTGTAAACTTACTTGGTTACAGCTGTTTTTCCCTGGTCTTTATTCATACCGCCTTACAGCACCAAAAAATGTAATGCCTTTGTATTGTCTTTCACCTGGCAACCCTAAAAAAATGCAGGAACCAAGTAGTAGACTTGTATACAACAACAGGTCACTATCACTTCAGTGATTTGACAGTAAATAAAACAATTCTCTCAAAATGCACTGTAGGTACTGTACATAAAAGTCATTAGAACAAACAACTTTCGCTCAAGTTACACAATATGTGAGAAAACCTGGAAGTAAATGTGAGAATTACCCCAATATCCCATTCATCAAGTCCATTGATAAACATGCTCAGACTTTAATGTATAAACATTAAACTCAAATATGTAAATTATCATTTTGAAAAGCCACACCTCCAAATACTGAAATTCATGTCAGAATTTGTAAATGACAGAGACATGGTTATCCTTGTAACTTTACACGAGTTATGTAACCCTACAACAATTTCAGTAGAAAGTAAAACAAAAGGTTAATAAATTATTGGAAAAATGGTGGTTAATCATCTTTGTGGAGTAAAACAACTCAATATATCAACCAGTGTCAGGAACATTTTTTATTTTTTTATTTTGTTAAAGTGCCCTTGTTTAGTTTTAAGTCATTACCACATGTACATTTGATGTAATAATGTAATTTGTTAAACTGTAAAACTGTAAACTAACTGTTAAACTGTAAACTACTTCCTGGTTGAGCAAGCAATGAGATAAGAATCCGGTCTGCCTGGCAAATATGCATGGGAGGACACGTCTCAATCTTTGACTCTCCCAAACCCACTGGGTTGAAACGGTGTGCTGATGCGCATTCTGATTGAGTGACAGAAAACGTGTCTGCTCACAGCAGGTTTTGAATGTGCAGACACAGTCACACACCTCTATGACCTCCAGTCTTTATGGTCTATACAGTGCATAAAGATATACTGTAGGCATTTTTCCAACATCTGTTATTAGGCATACCAATTATTTCCAAAATTTCTTATACAACTGTTTGAATTTCAAAACATTGAAACCTGGCTCAAATAAAACGCCTTTCTCTAATAACAACTTCTAGAAGGTTTACAGTGCATAAGAAATGTTGGTTTACAGTGATTTGAAGCTAACAAATGTTGTGTCTATTCATTCGTTTTTTTGTATTCAATATCGAAAATAAGTGAAAATAGAATCACCAACAGGGTTCATCAATCGACTTCATGTGATCACTTTGAAAAATATTGAGTAATCTTTGCTCACAGATGTAGAGATGGACTCTATATGTTAACATTTACTGTTCATTCTACACATTATTTAAAATAACTGTTATTAATCACTGAGAGATTATTAATTATTAGGAGAATATAAGCTTTTGTATCATCTCAATCACAGCTTTAATTTACCATGTCAAACAGTCAAATATGTAAGATTACAATGAAACATAATAAGCTATGTATAAAAAACCTGCTGTTGATTACTTATTTGTTTTTAAGTATGAATATGCAAAGTGTTACTCTATGAATGAGAAAAGCATTCAGAGAACATTGTAGATACAAAACATTAAACTGATTAAACTGTTCTTTACTAAAATGCAATTAGGGCAATGTTTCCCTCCTATTTGTAATCAGTGGCACTATGCCACTGCTAAATTGTGACTTGCCACCACAGAATACTGTGCTGAGCGAAGTTTAATAACACATGAGCATTGGAGCTGAGCAACAACAATCTACACCTCACGTTTCCTGTTCCAAGCTAGCAAGTTCAGAGAAACGTAACCTGTTGTTTGTGTTGAACTGTCCGTAGAGGCCCTGTCCACTAGGCATGTTGGCTTTTCGCTTGCCTATGCTAGGTTTGATGCCAGCTTGTTGGCGTGGATATTTTTTTTAGGTAACACTTTATTTAAAGGCCATATGCCTAGCGCATTATACAGCATTATACATCATATACTCATTTTGCAATATAATACAGTAATAATGCAGTGCAGGCATTGATATAGACACTTGTAAAAACTCCGAAAGGCTGTTGATGTTGTATACATGTACTTATAATGCATTGTATGTATATTTATAATGCCCTATAATGTTCAGAAACATAGTACTTTACAATTACTGGGAAATCTTACCTCAAGGATTATACAGAGTTATAATTATCAGCATTGTGATTCATTGCAAATAATTATTTGTGCATCATATTCTTTTCATGGTGTGTTATAGCATACTTATAAGCCACTATGAAGTCATCTTTGATTGGTTTAGATAAAGTGATTAGATGTCTAATGCACACCAACATAATACACCATAAGACGTTAGTAGGGGAGAGTGGGTATTTTGTCACACTATTCACACTGTGCAACATTTACCAGGTACAATACATCACAATTGAAGAAATATTTTTGATTAATTCCAAATAGTAAATGAATTAATATAAGAAATTAATATAAAATAGTATCAAAATATAAAATTTCTCCAGAAAATTAAGAGATTTGCAAAGGCAAAGAAGCATTCATTTGCAAGAGAGCTTTCCCAAAACCTAACTCTGGTTTATATCCCCTAACCAAACGTGTGGGGTTTGGTTTACTGACCTAAGAATGACAAAACTAATCCTGAAGAATAGACCCCTTATCAATTAGGGACACATTCTAATATGTTCTGGGACCATCTCATGACAGAGTGGTGTTATCTCAAGAAGCAAGCAAGCTGTTGGCAATAACAAACAAAACCTTTGTCCCAGCATTCACACCTTACAGAAACAATTGCTAACCATTAACATTCCAATGATGTAAATAAAAATAGGATTGACATTTTTCGGTTCCTTCACAATGGTATAAATGTCATACCAAATGAAAGAAGGAAGTCTTGGGCACATATTTTGCATTCATTACATCTTCATATTTTATTTATTATAATGCTGGCATAGCAACTTCACCGTCTTGATAGCCTTTAACATTATGTCAGGTGGTGTACATTCCAGCATAGGAAATTTCACGACAATCAAGACCTGGCCGTGTGACCCGAAAATCACCGTACGCCCTGCAGCCACCGTGGCCTTTGTGCCCCTGCTACTGTCAAAATCTCACGGTCAGCAGTTTGTTCGTAAGTTTGTAGTGCGCAACTGAGAACAAGAACGGACAACATGCAGGTAAGCAAGCTAGCTAGCGATAGCTAGATGGATAGATAGCTGACTTATTTAATGTTTAACTGAATCAAACCTCCCAGTTTTGGAAAGTGCGTTCATAAATAACTGGGATTTGGGAAAGTTCCTATCTCGGAGAAAATACACCTGAACGCTTTTTGAGAGTTCTAAGAAATAACGTGAACTTTGATTTCACTCAACAGGGCAGCATGGGTGGTGAAAGATTAAAATAAAATAAAAATGATGCTCCGTGCACAAATAAGTCACTATTTTATGTGGAAAAATCATATCAGTTATGATAAGTATTATTCAAAATATTTTATTACTATTTCACTCATTGACCATTGTGCCATGGCATGTGGCCTTTGTTCCCTAAACAGTTTTGTGACACTGGAGGCCAATTGACCTTGCCCCTAAAATGACAAAATTCCAAGCCTGGTGCTGTCAATTTTTGTCTTTCTTCCATAATTTCTTACCATTATTCTTTCCTTCCCCTCCTTCCTATCTTCATTCCTTCCAGAAAACATTTTCTCATTGCAATCGCATATTCATTACAGGCTCATTACACCCTCCTCCCTGTCGACAATCACTGTTGTCACAAGGCAATTCATAACACCGCACTAAATTCATGAAACTGTGTGAAGTAGTGTGTGTGTGTGGATATATTGTCTCATACAGTGGGCAAGTAGTGTGTAAGTAGACACACATACAGATATGCCAGAGCCTGTGTAGTCCAGGGATATGTCTGCTGCTATACATATATTTAATAATCATTTACAGAAACATTTAATACAATATTCAGATCTGATTACCCAGATTCTTGGAGCAGGTTCTGTGTCTATGTATATCGATGCAGGTTGTCACGTGAAGATTTGCCCCAAACTGACATGTGTGCTAATGTTGACTAAATCTCAAGGTTAGCTCAACATAGGACTGCAGCTAAAGTATCAAAAACATATCATTTCTCCTCTACTCAGTGTGTATTTATAATATTCAAATATTCTTGCATAATCACTCTCCCGAGTTACATTATAAAGTGGTCAGTGTCTGCATTCTGTGAGATGAAATATTCGGCACATTTCTTAATTACACAACACAAACTCTCATACTCTGCTTTATTCAACAAGTTGAATAACATTATTTGCCAGACAAAATAACAGCTGGCAAGTTGCCACTCAAAATACATTCATATTAATGGTCCAAAAAAGAAAGAATGCAAAGTCAAAGACCTGCACATCTGTTTTATCCAAATCAATCAACCCAGCAGCTAAACATATTTCTGACAGTTTGGTCAGAAACATGCACACCAGTAGCCTGCTGGAGGGCATTTTGTAGGGCTTTGGCCCCTCCTGTTCCTCCTCGCATAAAGGAGCAGATACCGGTTCCACTGCTGGGTTAATGCCCTTCTATGGCCCTGTCCAGCTGTCATTGTGTAACGGCCCGTCTCCTGGTATTTCCTCCGTGCTCTTGAGGCTGCCCTGGGAGACACAGGATACTTTCTTGCGACAGCATGTATGGATGTGCCATCTTGGAGGAGCTGGACTGCCTGTGCTACTTGACTGGGTACCAGTCAAGTAGGTACCGCCTCATGCTACCAGTAGTGACAAGGACACTTGCAAAATGCAAATCTAGTGAAGAATCAATCAGGAAGGATAAGAAGAGAGTGATTGTCTGTGGCCACCCCCTGCAAAACCATTTTCTTTTTGGGGGTTGTCTTGTTGCCTCTCCATTGCACCTGTTGTAACTTTCATCTGCACCAAAACAGGTGCCACTGATACACAATTGCTTACGCTTCCTAACTGGACACATTGATATCCCTGAACGTCAATTTACTTGGTGTTGTACTGTGAAGATTACATGTTCCCTTAAGTTATTTGAGCAGTGTCTATAGTCAGTATTGTGTACATTTTAAAATGAAAATATATCTGGGGAATATTTAGATGTAACAACATTACTATTTAAACCAGAAAAGGAACTAGGCAAAATGTGTTAAGCCAGTTTGCAAGTTAAAGTAATATGTTGTTATCCTCGCTGGATTCGAACCCAGATCTCCCACGTGAGTGGCTGTGTCTTTGACCACTATTCCACAGTACTCTATGTCTGCCAAGTGTTGATATAGCATTTCAACATTAGATAATTTTGTCCTGTATTAACATCATGCAGTGTTTGAATATTTTGCTAAACACCATTCATTCTTGTGTTAAACTGATAACGTTTGGTATTAGGTTTACCTCCACCACAAATAGCATCTATGAAATGAATGGCTTTTGCCACTGGCCGTTTTTACAGCTTATTAGCCAGTAATAGGCTTACAAGTGTCTAACCTACTACTTGTAATAGTAGTAATAGCAGTTTCTAGCGAGACTGAATATGAACCTAACACAGCCTAAGCTATTTCAAAGCACAAAAACATAAATGTTTCTTTCATTCATGAATTACATTGATACACTAACTGTCAATGAGGTGACAATAACAGACATTTTCCTCAAGTGGAAAGACGAGAGAATAATGGAAACCCCAACTTTCTTACTGCCCAGGGGGTTTTTATCTAGCCTATATAGCCCCAGAACTTAAAAAATCCACCAGACATAGTTGCAGTATATAAACAGTTTTATATTAGGCTTGCTATAACGTAGCTTCTGAAGGTTGTATGCAGCAAAGTTTGTCTATCCTGACCCAAAAAACATGCACAGATGCGTACTCCGAAAATCCACCAGAAGTAGTTGCAATATAACCATGAACAGTTTTATTTTAGGCGCACAGTAACACAGCTACTGGAGGTGGTAGCTGGCAACATTTTTATCTGTCCAGAACAAATCCTATAATGTGTATCAAGATTCGAACTTGGTTCCTAGGGGTTGCAGGACCTCATCTCTAACCACTACACTATTTAACAAGAGTTAGTCCATCTGTAAGTTCAATATTATTATAAAGTGGAGAACATTTAGAAATGGTGAAAGCTTAAGTTAATGCAGAGAACATATCTAGTATAAAAAAATCCTATTTTGATGTTATTGTTGTTAACTTGCTTGTGCTTATTAGCTTTGGAGAGGAATTGTGTTATAAATCCTACCACACTATATTCCCTCCAACCCCCCTTGCAATTTACAAGCAATACTTTGTTTCTGAAAAACTATTCAGTGCCGCAGTGAGTATATTGTATGTGTGCAACATCTAGCAAAAGTATATCCCCCCCCCCCCTTTTTAACCCCAGGTGAAACACAGAGTAATACACAGTAATACATCCAGTACATGGGTTTCATATTGCCTCATTAGTTAGTAGCTAGTTGCTTTTATTACTTTTATTAGGAGGCTGGAAGGTGATTCATGAACAGTTTTAGAGAATGGGTATTTGAGGGGGAGTACTTAGATGATTATTAGGGAATTGGTGTTGAGAAAATATTGTAAAAATTATGTTAGGAAGATGAAGTTGACCAACAAGAGGGTGTACAGGGAGGATGTTGTTGCAATACATTTGTAGCCGCTTGTAACCCCCCATCCCCAATGTTGGGGGAAAAAGTAGGGGAATCACTGATTGGGGCACACGGTTCTTTAGAAGAAAAGGCTATGTATCTGTAAGTACAGGAGACTTGCTTATAGCCACATAGTTTGAGCATTGCTCGACTGTCTGATTTTATTCATTTGGAACTGGAACTCAAGATGCACTACCTGAATTAGCCTTTATTTTAACATTCCAGGCCATGTATACAATGGAGGTTGTCTTTGTGTAATTCTCTCAATCAATTAGGACTACCGGCAGATTTCATTCGGTGTCCCTGTAATACGAAAACCATAAGTCTCTCAACAAAACAAACTATTTCAAACTAGGTATTCATGGGTAATGAAACAAATGCCGACATTACTATTTAATCTACCAAATACTCTTATTTACAACCTGTCACGTTTCCCCCAGGGCTGCCACCTCTTCTGGTCCGGGGCAGCCACCTCTCCTGGTCCGGGGCAGCCACCTCTTCTGGTCCGGGGCAGCCACCTCTCCTGGTCCGTGGCAGCCACCTCTCCTGGTCCGTGGCAGCCACCTCTCCTGGTCCGGGGCAGCCACCTCTCCTGGTCCGGGGCAGCCACCTCTCCTGGTCCGGGGCAGCCACCTCTCCTGGTCCGGGGCAGCCACCTCTCCTGGTCCGGGGCAGCCACCTCTCCTGGTCCGGTGCAGCCACCTCTTCTGGTCCGTGGCAGCCACCTCTTCTGGTCCGTGGCAGCCACCTCTTCAGGGGCCTCTTGTATCAATCGCCAGTTTTGATGCCAAAGTTGGCATTTATCAATGTTGAACTTGACAGCAAAGTGTACGTTTCTCTACACAAATTTCAACCCATGCGCATGCACAGCCCATTGATTTAATAGAAAAAATATAATGCTATTTCGGAAAAGCTGGTAATGTCAACTGAAACACATGGGAAAAATCTGCCAATAGACCAACTCAGAATAAAAAGTATCAGCTATTGCTATGCAGCACCAAATGAAAAATGTATTCCTCTAAAACGGAACAATAATTTGTCTTTCCTAGAATCATTGATCTTCGAACAAACTGCTAAAATGTTTTATACTTTCTTGGCAACATACTCAATGCATGTAGCTAACGTAAGGCTTATCCAGTCAGTTTATTTCATGTTTTTAGGGTTCACACACACAAAAGCTGAATTCGCAGAGCTACAGTAGCAAGCAAACCGATGGCTGCAGACTGCACAGTATTTGTGCGTTCTTCTTTGCAGAGTTGTTCCAGTTAAATTTTGGTCTGATCTGACCACAACACCTTTTACCATTTTGCAATGGAAACTACAATGTGTCTTTTGGCAAAACTCAAACGATACTTGGTGTTGCATTTTTGAGGAGTGTTATTTTCTTGCCACCCTCCCATACAGGCCAGATTTGTGGAGGGCTTGTGATATTGAGGTCATTTGACCAGGTCACATGCACTCATTGACCAGGTCACATGCACACACTGACCAGGTCACAAACTTTAAACATTTTTTTAAACAAATATTGACATAAAAAAGTATTCCAAGTCTCCTCTGATCAGTCTCCTCCTTGCTCGGTCAGCCAGATTAGAAGGATGGCCTGATCTTTGTAAGATCTTTAAGTGCTTCTATTTGCCTTCCACTTGGTAATTATATATTTTGTGCATGTGTATATGCATAATGTGTAATGGTGATTCAGACTTACAACCTGACAGACTTTTGCTGATATGTTTAAACAACAGGCTAATATTTACCTTTCTTGGGTATACAACCCCAAACACACAAATCAAAAATTGCATGTTGTTTAAACGTATTAGAATAAGTCTGTCAGGTTGTTTTCTTGCTCAGTTGTGCACCGCGGCCTCCCACATCTTTTTCTGTTTTGGTTTGAGCCCGTTTGCGTTGTTCTGTGAAGGGAGGACTACACTGTTGCACGAGATCTTCTGTTTCTTGGCAGTTTCTTGCATAGAATAGCTTTCTCAGAACAAGAATGCACTGATGAGTATCAGAAGAAAGTTATTATTTTAGGCAATTTTTGAGCTTGTAATCGAACACAGAAATGCTGATGCTGAAGATACTGAACAAGTCTAAAAAAGGCCAGTTTTATTGCTTCTTTAATCAGCACAGCAGTTTTCAGCAGTGCTGACATAATTGCAACAGGGTTTTCTAATCATCAATTAGACTTTTAAAATGATAAACTTAGATGAGCAAACTCATGAGTGATGGTTGCTGATAATGGGCCTCTGTACGCCTATGTAGACACTCCATTGAAAATCAGCCATTTCTGGCATGAGTAGTCGTTTACAATAATAACAAAGTCTGCACTGTATTTCTGTACACTGTATATCAATTTGATGTTATTTTAAAGGGATTTTTTTTCAAAAATTCTTTCAAAAACAAGCAAATGTCTAAGCGACCCCAAACTTTTAAATGGTAGTGTATTTATATTGTGATTGTGCATTTTGTAACATATATTCGCTGAAAACTCTTGAAACAATGCTTGAGTCTTACATGTTTCTTTTCATCCACGTTGGCATTGTTTCCTCAGTCTGCCTCGTCTGCACAAATAGTACTCCTGTGCTTAATCTCCTCAAGCACTCAGTGGCTCAGCATGGAGACTCAGACACTCGGCAGGAGTATCAGGGTGTGAGAAAGGCGAGGTGCCACAACGTGCTTCTCTTGTTGTTTTATGGGCTTACTGGAACATTTCGAATGTGATAGAAGCTACGAGGATCTGGTTGTGTGGGTATTACCTCAGCAGTTACCTCAAGTCGAAAACATTTGTTGTGATAATATATTCTATGTATCATAAATAAAGACAAATACTAATATCTACATTCTTGTCAATGTTCATGTGTATGATACATTGGATTCAATTACAATTTTAGAATTATCATAAATGATAATCAAAATAATGATCTGGATTATGTCTTTATAACAAAGAGCAGTTTTTGTTTGTTATGTAAGAGGCATTACAATGCCTAAGATGGCTTCCCACCTGAAGGCTAAATATCTGTAGTCATGAGAATGAGAGGCCATTTTGGGACTGAGTTCATGAGTTTCAACTCACGGTTTGTACATGCTCATGTTCGATGTAGAAACTAAAACCAGGCATATGATGGAAGCCAGTCCTTTTCCTCTTATCATAAGCCAGGCTGACCATGTATGACCTAGTAATGAGAAAGAATTATGTTGGTCAGTATAGGCCAGACCAATAGAAAAGTGATATTGCCTTTGAAAAACAGATTGAAATCAAGGACATTTATATTGCAGGGTACAAAGCGTTTTGCCATAGCAATCAAACGGGCACTACTGGCTCAGCAAACATGCGCTGATGAAAAGATGCCTGATGCAAATTTGATTGTAACGTCCTGGTTAGAGAGAGGATAAAGCCATTCTAAATCAAACATTAAATTGCAGATGGTGGTCCAGTATATGTCATTAAATATGTTAAATGACTGTCATCGTTACTGCCATTCCCTGCCCGACCCGTCGTATACATCATTACCTTATCAATGAGTTGTAACTCCAACGCTCCTGGAGGAAAGTATTTTATTTCATTTTCACAGGGGAGACTTTCATAATCTTGTTTGATTTGCATAATTGTTCAGTATGGACTATGATTTAAACCCCAGGCAGTATCTTATCTTCACTAATTTGTGTGATATAGCACATTTTGTTCAAGTGTGGTCATGTGTGGAGAAAAAACCAAACAATGACAACACAAAACCAATTCATATTTAATTAGATTTCTGTTCAACATACTGACTGAACTGACTGGATCATTCTTACTATTATGTCCCATGATTGTGTCATACTCTATTAGCCATGGGTGATTTAGGCTATTTAATAATGTTATGCAATTATGCATTGTTGTACCCTATTTTCAACACTATGGTCCTGGCTTAACTGTTGGGTCAGGAGAGCAAGTTATAATTTTTTAGAGAACAGAAAATGTTTCATAATAACTTGGGTGTTCTTAGTCACTGGATATGTATGGAATGCTTTTTGTTTCTATATGTTCTGAGTACATATCTAACTAATAGCACCCAAGCCACCAGTTTTTTAACCTGACACAAAACACATTATGGACGGAGGTCAAGCAGTGAGATGAAAGACTCCAGCTCCATGGTAGAATAACATAAGCAGCAGGATCCAGGTCAATTATGCAGAGAAAAGAGATTATCTGCTCTGAAAATCAGATAAGCATCAGCAGCCAGCTAGTTTAATCTCCTCCCATGAAGAAAAGATCAATGTCAATGAGGAGGTGATTGTGGTAAACAACTTTTATGGCAGGTAGGTGTATTCCAGTTTGGTTTTTCTGGTAGGTACAATTCCAGTGCAGAGCTGACACCTTCGACACACTATAAGAGGAAACTAGATTTCAACTTCACTGGTAAACTTACTGCAGCTTGCTGTAATGGTTTCAAAATATGTTGTGGGTGGTAGCGGGATGAATTTGCCTAAACATTAGCCAAAACAACAATGATTTGGTCCTTTTTAACTTGAGCGGTGCAAGAGATACTGTTTATGAATGCAAATGTATGCACATTTTGATGGTCATAGTGGATACACATTAAAGTGTTTTATGTTGGAATAGCCTAAACATGTGAAACAAGTTACTTTGGTATATCCAACTTAAACAGTCTTTTAGAGTTAATTATTGCTTCTTGCGAGAAACTTTGCAAATTAATATTTTCTTAATCTATACACATTTAATCCTCTTAAACTCACAAAGACAGGAGGTTATACTCACTAGAGACAGGTGGTTACACTAACTTCAGACTGGTGGTTTAACTAATTAAAGACAGACGGTTATACTCACTGCAGAGAGATGGTAATACTCACTGCAGACAGGTGGTAATACTCACTGCAGACAGGCCGTTATACTCACTGCAGACAGGTGGTTATACTCACTGCAGACAGGTGGTAATACTCACTGCAGACAGGTGGTTATACTCACTACAGACAGGTGGTTATATAATCATTACATAATACCATATTACAATTAAAGGTGTTTTTAAATTGGAATCGTCTAAACATTTTTACTCTGCATTGTTTGGTTTTTGTAGCTTGAATGTTCAAGAGAAAATGTTTTAGGGTCAGTTAATGCAAATGTATGCTAATTTAGATTGCAAATGTAGATTTAAGAAATACTTTTTGATGTCAATATAAGTTTAAAAAGGAAATAAATATATTTAAAGTTGAAAAAATATAAATAGGTTGAATTTAAGCACACTACCTTACACTGTTCTGTAATTATAGTAATAATAATATCATGTCAAAGAATATGGAATCTGATTCCTCTTGCTACACAAGCCCCCATTATAAGAAATATGTTGAATGTGGAACCTGATTCCTCTTGTTACGCAAGCCCCCATTATAAGAGATATGTTGAATGTGGAACCTGATTCCTCTTGCTACACAAGCCCCCATAATAAGAAATATGTTGAATGTGGAACCTGATTCCTCGTGCTACACAAGCCCCCATTGTAAGAAATATGTTGAAGATTGAATTTAGGCCCCCCTGCTATGCCAAGCCCCAGTAATTATCTTCACAGCTAGGTTATTCCTTGAAATCAGTAGTGAGTGATATTTATGAAATGCAGGGTAATGGTTCATTGTTATACATGTGACAATGGTTATTTTCATAGTTGTTTTTGTGAAACCCCTTTAAAACAGTGAGCTGAGATCTACTTGAAATTACATTTCCCGGTCTGTCTATCAGTTTGCAGTGACTTGTAGTCTACCTATTTAGACACAGTAGTACGTAGTACTCCTGGATTAGATAATACTATTCCTCCACCCTAAAGCACTCTGGACTAGATAACACAATTCCTCCACCCTAAAGCACTCTGGACTAGATAATACTATTCCTCCACCCTAACCCCCCGGGACTAGATAATACTATTCCTCCACCCTAACCCCCCGGGAATAGATAATACTATTCCTCCACCCTAAACCACTCTGTATTAGATAATACTATTTCTCTGGGATTCTATGAAGTGCCCCTGTACAAAATATAAAAGCGTGTTGATAAAAGTATGTAAAGGCGAATATTTTATTGGGAAGCTACATCTACTGAGAACAAGGTGGACTCCCTTCAACACACATTGTGTGTTATGATTAACAACATGATTACAAAACAGTACAATAATGTGCCCTCTCAAACTTTTCTTGTAGTAGTAACTTTCTTTTACCCCTCAAGGTCAATGCAATTGAGCACAGAATGCCTTGATTGTAGTGCTCTGAAGCTGATCCTCTCAACTGTGAGGGCTTTTTAAAGTAGCATTGTAGGACTTAAGGCTCACAGCTTATCCTGGCCTAACTGGTGTGAAAAATGTGGTCAGAATGTTTAACAGCTTCTGCTCCTCCAGCGTGGTCTGCAGACCCAGGTGGGGAGCCTTGTACAGGTGGCTGGCTGAACAGCACAGCTCACAGCGGATAACCTTCTCCTCATCTGATTGGATCAGAGAGAATCACTCCTCTTGTGGTCTCCTCGCCAGCTGTGAGCGAGAAGCCAGAAGCCCGGAAGAGGTGGTGGCTCTGTTCACTCAAGTCATTAAGTTGTTAGACGTACAGTGCTTTATATAGGTGTTCTGAAATGCCATGGACAAGGCTTCATCTCTCCTCACAACATTTCTTGACTATCCGAGATTTGTCTCCTTGCAGTGATAGCTGTGTAATACCTACAACCCCATTTCCCAAAATGTTGGGACGCGGGGTAATATCTAAATAAAACAAAATGCAATGATGTGCAAATCATATCAAATAGAATATAATACAAAGACAGCATGTCAAATGTTGAAACTCTGATATTTTATTGTGTCCTGAAAAATATTTGGCAATTTGAATTTAATGTCAACAACTCGTTTCAAAAAGACTGGGACAGAGGCCACAAAAGACTGGAAAAGTTGTGTAATGCCAAAAAACGAATCCTGGTGGAACATCACAGATCAGTTACATGATTGGGTATTAAAAGATCCTTTCAGAGAGGGTGGATGGTGAAGGGTTCAACACAGCAAATAGTGCAACAATTTAAGAATAATATTTCTCAATGTAAAATTACAAAAAGTTTGGCCGAAAATCTCATGGATTGCCGCAATCTTCGGGCACTCAGACAGCACTGCATTAAAAACAGCTCTGACCAACAAGTGGAGGTTTTTACATTCATATTCAACCTGTCTCTGTCTGTAGTCCCCTCCAGGTTTAAACAGACCACCATTGTCCCTGTACCGAAGAAATCTCCCATCACCTGCCTGAATAACTACCGCTCTGTAGCACTGACCTCCACTGCTGAGTTCGCTTCTCAGGACTAAGTGAGTTCATCTTTGATGAACACACTAAGAAACTTGAATTTGGTGACTCCACTTCAGCTCCATCGATGTGTATGAAGTGTTTGAGCGGCTAGTCAGAATTCACATTCTGAATTCTGACTTGCAGGATGCTGTTTGTGGACTATAGCTCTCCTGACGGTCAGACCTCAGTTGGTGAGAATTGGATACATAACCTCCTCCACACTGACCCTGAGCACAGGAGCCCCACAGGGCTGCATACTCAGTCTCCTCCTGTACTCCTTGTTCAAGCATGACTGTCTGGCCAAACACAGCTCCAACATCATCCTCAAATTTGCGGACAACACAACCACCCTGGATCTCCAGCAATGATGAGACCGCTTACAGAGAGGAGTTAAATAACCTGTCTAAATGGTGCCAGGACAACAAACTCTCTCAACATCTGTAAGACATCAGATCGTGGACTTCAGGAAACTTCAGGGTTATGCCCCCATACACATCCATGGGACTGAAGTGACGAGAGTCTCCAAATTCATCTCAGCGTTCATTACCTCACATAGTCCAGACAAGTGAACTCAGCAGTGAAAACAACTATACTTCCCGAGGAGACTCAAGAAATGTCTGTAAAAACTCTCACCAATTTCTACAGGTGCACCATTGAAAGAATCCTCCCAGGCTGCATTACTGCCTGCCATAAAATGTTCAACATTTTTTTAACTGCTGCTAGTGAACGGTGTTTTATTTTAATATTATTTTCTGTCTATCTCTATTTTTGCTTATATATTCTTCTTCTTAACTCTCACTACATAGTTGTTGGGTGCCATGTCACAAGAATTTCATAGTGCAGGATGACGCTGCGTTGTTCGGTGCATTTTACGAATAAACCTCAACTTGATATTCATTCTGTATTAAGTTGCATTGTTACCGTGATCGTATGCAGATTTTTGAACGAACACCCATGGATCCAGGTGTGTATGTGCAGCCAATACCATAAATAAATTAAGATCAAAGGAATTGCCTGTCTCTCTTTTGCCTGTGGGGACCTCACTTGAGTGCATTTGTGCCACACTTATATTTGAGTGTAGGCTTGCTGTCTTGGGTCTCTGTCTGGTTGTCTTACGTCATTCACGTCCCTGCTGAGGTAGGTGTAGCAGTACCCTCGTCAATGTTTCCTTCACCTTCTGTCTCCCACAGAGATAGAGGAGTGAGGGGGGAGGTGCAGGGTGCCATGATGTCCGTGTTGGAGGGCAAGTGTGCAAGTATTGTCATGGCCCCTCCAGGGGCCTCTGCTGCCGCTCTATGGTGAGTGAAGGCGTCTCTGTTTTCATCCTTATCTGGTGCAGCAGGATAAATAATGTCCTGCCACAGTGGCATCACTTCTGCCTAGCTCGTTTTCTTTAAACAGCAAATGAACATGTAGATGACTATGAGGCAGTTTTCACACCGGATCTACATTACATAAGTTCCTATTTCTCATTTAACACCACATTTGCAGAGTATTTAGGTCGCCACAACCTCCATCCTCATATTCAGCATAACAGAGTGGTGGAAAAACATTGAATTTATAAAGTTTCTTCTGTCTCCGACATCATTTGTATGCTACTGTGGCTGTGTGATTCATTGCCCCGTCTACATTGTTGCTGTATAAGAGGTGATCTCATTGACTTGAAAAAGAAATAGCACCATGAGACGTGTCACCAAGTCTGTGATTTTCCCCATTGAATCATTTGACTCACAGACCTATTAAAGAGGCAGTGAGCGAAGAGAACTATATGTTATTTGATTTGAATTTTGATGCCACTGAGACAGAATTGTCACAGAACACACGACTAGCGTACAGATGAAATGAACGCATGTGACCTGGGAAGAGAGAGGGAAGGGTGAAAGACTTTGGTTGCTTTAAACATTTAAAGTGCCATTCAAAGAAATGTAGTTATTTAGTTATATTTGGGGTAAGTATTGTTGTGTTTGTGTGGGAAGGAGAGGGGGTGAGAGATATTTTTTGTGAGTCTCTTAGTTTGAGTAATCAGGTAGGTTTTAACACATATTTGAGATGGAGGATGAGATCGAGAGGGATTAAAGTGATTTCCAAGTGTTAGGTGTTGCGTGGGTGGTTTAGCTAGATACACAAAACTATCAAAAAACATTTTGGATACTACTAAGGTTCAAAGTACCACTCACAAAAGCCTTCATTCTGCTCTGAAAGAGCTTGCAACCTCTGTAGTGACACTACTTATACAGCTAATGATTAATGCCAATAGATCTCTCATCCACAGGTATCTTGTTTACGCTGAGACATGGATATAATGCATGCGTCTCAGGTCAATCTATAACCAGATACACCACTAGATATTTATTGACTCTGCTATTTCCGTTACAGAAATGTACCAAGGTACCACAATGAAATAAATTCTATGGTACTTTCATAATATTCCTGTCACTACCATGGCTGTAAAACAGCATGTTAGGTGTGTAAATTTCAGGGTATTTTCCTGTGATGGTAGTGACCAAAAGCTACGAATGATCTTGTTAATTGTTTTTCAGTTAACGTGATAATTCGGCTCAGGATTCATATGTTCTAAACTACCAAACTACCTGCCAGCCACACAATGCAAAAGCATAGGTATATTTTAAATATATATGTGCATGGCAGTCTCAGATGTCAGAACTAAAACCATTGGATGTTTTCACCATTCATTTGTGCTGTTTACCGCTTAATGGATTCAATAACAGTGTTTCTTTATGAATAATGGCAGTACCCCAAGACTGCACTGGTTAGTATTACACACATTTGTGTGATACTGAATACTGATCACAGTGAAAATTAAGATAAAGCTTTCTATACTTTGAAAGCGTTTTTCCACAACAGGTGGGTAAACACTCTTTACTTCATTTATCCCCCACAACACACCACTGTCCTTCAACAGTAAAACTCCATTAATTCCAGACTGTTCCATCGTATAAATGATAGTACAAAAGCAGTAATGTGGTGCCTGTTTGTTGACGGTTAGCTGTTGAAAAGGCAAGCAAACTCCAGAGTGAAGTACATTATTTCTGTATTTGTAATGCTAATTAATCTCAGAAAAAAATATAATTATCATTTGGGGTGTTTACGTTTAGGGCTATGTTGCACTCAGTCCTCTGTGTACAGATCAAATTGATTTATTGTTCAATAAACCAGGACCTGTTTTGCTCAATTAGCTCTATTTATCGGAATAATAGTATTTCACTTGACTTGGTCAGCCCACTTCGTTGTATCCTGAAGCTGTACTATATGTTTCATTGAAGCTTGACTTCTCCATTCCTTTCCTGTTGTAAATCAAACAGATTAAAAAAAAGAAATCCTGGACAACTGAAATATTAGGCCATATATTATAACCATTACTTCTGACTGCATCGTAATGAAACAATTTGGGATTTGTTTCTGCTAACACATTTGTCAAACACATTCATTGATTGAGCATGAGACTGTGCAGTTTAAATGTACTAGCAGTATTCACAATAACCACTAAACAGTGTTATTGCTCATAAAATTAGCAGGCATGGCATTCCCTGATCCTTGAATGTATGGAAAGTGTGGGTTTGAAAACCAGTGGGAATTTACCCATTTGTAAGACAGTCTGGCACAAGTAATAACCCTAATCCTGAATACTCTGATCAGGGATTTGCAGAACACCAGTAGGGCAAAAATAAGATGCTGTTTAATGCCCCTTGTGAGTGTATCAATAAATAAAACAGTGGCTCCTTAAATTGCATTCCTTATATTACATTAACTTAACGTATTGGCCATTCCTTTGATTACCCCATTCCTGCTTGTCATTTCCAGAGACCAAATGTTCATGTACAGCAAGGTGCATCTGTCCTTCGTAGTCCTGATTAGATGTATATTTGAACTTCAGCAGATCCAGAAGTGTAGATACACAACAAATATTTCAGGTCATTCATAAACACAAACAGACAAGAGATGTAAATGGGATAGTGTAAAGAGTGTTTTGATTGCATTGTGCATTAATAAAAAATATGATTAAATATGCAAATGCACTTCGAAGCATGCATCCCCTTGTACATTTGTGATAAGGGGAGGTCTCTGTGGAATTGTAATGTTCCTGTTTATTTATTTCACATGTTTTATCATTCATGAAACTCATGGATAATAGAAGCAGAGGGAACCTAAACTCAACACTATTAGAGAAGGCCAAACTCTTAGCATTGCCTGGAGGACAGCCACTCGGCAGCCTAGGAGACCATACAGATGGAAGAAGAGGACGATGTGTCGAGACTTGGCCTGGAAGATAAACTGAGAGTCCGGGTCAAGCACTGAGTCTTCCCGGTCTCAACTGGAGAAACCTCTGCCACTGTGCTCTGACCTGACAGTGTTGGGCAGCTTCCAGAGCAGGCCCAGAGCAGACCCAGAGCCATTTCAGATGTGTGATACGCCCGCATCTGTCCACCTCCCGAGGGGAACCGCTTACCTTTGCCCCGCCATGTGTTCAGCCATACCCTACATTCCCAAATCATTGCTACCATAGTCCCAAAACAGCATCTGTCCGTGCCTGGTGCATCAATTCACGGCTGGGTCCCTTCACAGCTTCTCCGTTAATACTGAGAAGATCGCCTAGACCTAGAAGTCATAGGTTTGGAAGAATACTCAGTGCACATTACCGTTTCAAATACCTCTTTTACCGGGGGGGGGGGGGGTATTTGCTTATGCTAAGTTCCTATAAAAGAGAAAAGTGTGCATACAGGCAGTGTGTCGATAATCAGATGGAGATGCAGATATCCGGCTCTTCAATCGATTATTTGAATGATTACAGAGATGATTTTGGTTCTCTAATAACAAAGATTACATACATTCTTATGCCAAAAAGAGTGATTTATGGTATTGGAGTACTTAAATATTTCAACAACATCAATCAATATGTGATAATATTATACCATTAGGATGTTTTATCTGACCCAAGCATGCTTACTACCCTTTGGTATGGCATGAGACAAACCAAACACCATGACATTGCAAGCACCATGCTCTATCAACTTGACCAAGCGAGGCCAAATATAATCACATATTTTGACAAATCCCTTAGAATAGCAAAATAACAGAAATAAAGTTTTCAGAAGCCTGGCCAGATGCATTTCAGATCATCTGGGACAAGCTCTAACTGCCTCCTGTCTATAATTTGTTTCTTAAAATGTCCAGTTGTGCTGGCAGCAGGATTTATGCAAAAAAATAGGACAGGGCAAAAAAGTTGTGCTCATTCCCCTCCCAATAAGTTGCTGCTCACACAAAAATGTATTGATGAATGAAGGCCTCATACAAAGTGAGTTGCTGACAGCTCCAAGAGACCTGGGGACCAATCCATTTGCAGGGTAAGTGCAATGTGTTGCGATCATTCCCTTAGATGTCCCAGCTGCATCAGAGCTTTGAGAGACTCAGAGGCCTGCACAGAAATTACCATTTCTGCCGCTCTCCAAATGAATCACCCCTATTGAGCTCTCTGCACTGGTAATGCAAGCTCCCCTTATCTCAATATAAATATGGACTCACTTATTCTTGTTTAATATGAATGTTAATGGTTACTTACTCTAGTTTAGTATGAATATAGTTTATAAATATTTTATTTGATTATGGACTGTAACATACATTTTATTTGAAAATGGACTGTAACATACTAAGTTATACGAATATGGACTATAACATACTATTTAATATAAAAAGGGACTGCAATATACCATGTGATACGAATATGAACTGTAACATGCTATTTAATATGAATATGGACAGTAACATAATATGTAATATGAATATAGACTGTAATATAGGCTTATATACTATTTAATATGATTAGGGACTGTAATATACAAGTTTGATTGGATTAGATTAGATTCAACTTTGTTCAATACAATAGTTAATATGGATATGGGCTGTAACATATTATTTTATATGGATATGGACTGTAACATATTATTGTCCATAGACATGGACTATAACATACTATTTAATATGAATACGGGCTGTAACATAATATGTAATATAAAAATAGACTGTAACATACTATATAATATGAAAATAGTCTGTAACATACTAAATAGTGTAAATATGGACTGTAACATGGTATCTAATATTACTATGGACTGCAGCATAGTATTTAATTAGAATATGGACTGTAACATAGCATTTAATATAACTATGGACTGTAACATAGTATTTAATAGGATATGGACTGTAACATTTGTATTTAATATGGATATAGATAGTATAATGATAATAGTTTTAGTTACTCTTGCTAAGAAACAGAAAAGGAGAAAGTTAATTTGTATTCAGAAAATACTGAAATTATCCCAGCTAGAGACACATGGGGCAACTTCATTCGGAAAACAACCTTTTAAGCACAGATTAAGTTTCTGTCTTTATTTTAATAAATTACTTTTAAGTCAATGGACATTATTAAGGAAGAAAATTTGACAATTCAAATACCAAAGACTATTTCAACTAAGACTTTAGCAAATTTGATTTAAAGAATTACTTCCCTGGCAGTCATTGATAGTGTCTACTGTTCCAAATTGTTCCACTGTGCTTGAATAGATATAATGAAACTGAAACAATGAACAAATAGCTACATAATGTTCTCGATTATTTCACAAATTGGCCTGTTAATGAGAACGCCAGTATATCAGCAAAAACATTAGTCAGGTCCAACATTAAGGATTTAAACAGCAATCCTATGAGGTAATAATGGCATCTAATGTTCCTTTGGTGGCTGCAACCTGGATATCAGAAAGAACCTAGAACTAGTGACAGGGGAAAGGATTTATAGAGTGGGAGAGACCATTTTTCCTCTCTACTTAATCCAGCCATTTTTCCATGTGCTGGGCCTTCTAGGCAAATGCTGACATTGACCCAAGTTTTACATCATTTATAACTTTGCTGGTGATTTAGATGAAACGCTGTGGGAGTGCTTTGTCTAAAAAATGCTCTCTGGCATCACTGGAGCTCTTAAAGGTTCACCTTGTGCTCCAAGTCATTGACCTCTCCTTTCCTGCATTCACTCCACAATAGCCACAGTAACAGTGGCGCAGGGGTTCAGTCCTATTCCCAACTGTCAATTACATTACACTGAAGGTACGAGAGCGCATATAGTGGGTTCTTAGCAGCGAAAAAATCTTTTAGCAGAACTTCCATACCGTTGACTGATATATGTCGCTCGTGCAAGAAATGGCCTTCTTTCCCCTTCTTTCATTCATTTTGTCATTCACACATGAGAAATTTGTAAAGTTAGTCAAATGAAAAAGGGCAGCACATCCTGACCTGAGCAACCAGGGTCCTCAGCGCGATACTCTGCCGCCATGTGATTATAGCGCCACTCTTTAATCCACTGACTTTGCCCGCCCCTGTCCGTCTCCAGTGGCACAAGTTGTTTTAAACAACCCATTAACAACCTTGGAGCCAGGCGTCACGGGGCATTCACAGTAATGTCCCCATGGTCTTATGCATTGTGTACAACAAAATGTTTGACATACCAAACACTTCCGCATTGAAACAGATGCACAGTATTCCTACGCATCACAACCAGTATATACATCAAGTCGTAGCCGTAAAAAACAAAGCTTTCTCCAGAATTCCCTGTTTATTATAAACTCCAAGCACCAATCTTGCTGGAGTGTTCTTTCTTTACAAGATTTAAAGGCGGCGAGTCAGTCAGTCGATGGCCAATGTTTATGAGAAATAAAACAATTTAATAACACCAATAACATCCACAAACAGTCTTAAACATGCAATAGCTGTCGAGTATTTGTACAAAGATGCAATCAAAGGCAGTTGTCAGGTTTAGGGTAACTTTACAATAGACCTACTAAAATTAGTTTTTCGGAGTTGAACGGCAGTGTCTATGATGGCAAATTGTAATGAGCAAGTCAGTATTAAGGACATTGAAACAACATTAAGCCATGGTAAATTGGTATGTTGATGAGCTAGATAGAACAGATAATCTAGAATAGATTAAGTGGTAACTCAGTTGATAATTGTGTGCATGTTGTAGCGAGCTGGATGTTAAAACCATTGAATCACATCCTCACTGTGGAAATCTATCGGAAACTTCTACAGCAACGGTATAATACTATTCCCGGTATCAGCCTTAGTTGTTTTGAGTAACTTTTAATATAACTGAGGCATGTATTTCTTATACTTATTTTGACAAAACCAGGACATAAGATAATGAATCAACCCTGTACACATATTAAAATCATATTTAATGAATGCATTTCAAACATAATGTCAATAATATTTGCTTCAACCGAAATCTGACATCATAATATCACATACACATATAGTTTCCTAACACGACTGGGCATGATAGCACTGTGGACTGGAGATTTCTCCTTTTACATTGAAGTGGTTTACAAACAGTTGCATTTGCCAAAAAATGCAAAAGCTTCAACGTTTTTCACTGATTTTTGCAGTAATATAAAACACCCCACACATATAAAATAATATATACATTTGGAAATAATGCATTCTGTTACACTTTGATAAAAACAAAGAGCTTTAGAAAATGAATGATGACAGTGCAGCCGACAATGACACATTACGTTTCACGTGAGATTGTGCTTGGTATGGATTATGTCACATACTTCCTTCCCGTGGACCCCATCCACCAGTCCTAAGGATGGCCCTTTTCACTCCTCTCATGCTGTGCTCTGCTTGGTGGTTCCTTTGACTTCCATGGACACCCGTTTCTCCTTGCGTCCGGCGTACTCACCAATAAAAGAGCCATCCTCATTGAACTGGACGTCCTCATCCCCGTAGTCCACCAGGCTGTCCCCACTGTCCTCTGCTTTGATCTGTCCACTTAGAGAGTGCTGGCTGCCCTTCAGTGGCTTCTCGTCGTTGTCACTGTGTCACAACACGACAGGAACAAAGACAGGGGAGTTAAAAAGCAACTCATTTCACTCATGGCTTAACTCTATGGGCTTTAGTGCTGAAGACAAGGACACGTGCCGGTTTGAACCTATATCGCTCTAAGAACTCCAGTGATTCGGCAGCAATGTTAAGCGACAGTTCAACATTTAGGGCTGGTGTGAGGTCCAACTCAGGTGTCATAGAAAATCTATAAAAAATCTACCTGTTTCTTTCACGTTATAAATATTTACTTTGCAATATTTACTTTGCATGTTGTGTTTACTTTGCCACTTTGGCATGGCTTTGTTGTATCTGCAGTTAATACCACTTAAGGACAACAGTGCAGAAGCTTGAAGATTAGGTGACCATCATGGTTGTATCTTATTTTCCCTGCCTGTCTCATTACATTCCAATCAGTGCCGGATGTGGACGGCTTTGGGGAAATTGAATGTGTTTACATATTGATGCTATATCTCTAATTTCATCAAATATAGGGAACACGTTTTCCACCACCCAGTTTCTGTGCCAACGCACCACACAACCGATGAGCAACACATAACAGCATGATGGCAAGTGACTTCAAGCGATTAAACATCTTTTGTAACACGGATGTTGTTCACTGTTTGGATGCTGAAACTGTAGGCTAAGTGGAGTGGACAGACATTCACAGGAAGCCTCCAACCAACTTTTCAAGTAGTCTTGTCTGATTAAATCATCGTGACAGTTTGTTATTATGCCATACACAAAGGAAATAAAAAGAAATCGTGAAATTAAAAGTATGTATGTAGGTTCTAGTCAGACATACAGTAAGCTTAAAGGTCAAGGAGCTGCTGCTCTGATTTGAAAGGAGGCAGAATGAGTGTTTAAAAGCATTTGTGAATAACTGAATCAACTGGGACCTCGTGCATTGAATTGGCCACACTACCCTGTACAGAAGAACTTACATAGGAAGCATTGGTAACAGTAACACTTTTTGTGGATAGATAATCTGTAAATGCTATACATATCAAGAGCAACATTTCAACTATAGTGACACTAATCCTAAACCTAACATAAACCCCTATCTTAAAACTAACCTTAACCATAGCAAGCAGTTACTTATCAACCAACCTTGTCTCATTGGAATACGTAAAATATTATACGAAAAGTTTTGACAGACGATTTGTGACATATATTAAGTTAGGTGAAGTAACGTTGGGAGTGAACATAATTGAAATACATAAACTATTTTACTAAAATGTTTGACAGCCAAATTCGTAAGGTATATTATGTTAGGTGAAGTAGCGTTAGAGTAAGAATCCAGTAATAAAATAGCAATTATCAGGGTGTTACAAACCCACATCCTTCAGCTCCACAGACGTTGCACTACCCCCAGCTCCAAATAGGAACATGCTGTTAGGGTTGGTCAGTAGTGGAGTTACCAAGGTTGCTACAATGTGTTACAAGTGATTCTTTTTCTAACCAAATCCCAAACCTTAACCCCAGTGATGTGATACCTAACCCTAATCAGAATCAGCTTTATTTCCCAGGTATGTGTACACATGCAAGGATTTCTTCTTATTCTGAACCCTAACAAAACCTTGTTTAACCTGTTTCATTTGTGACAGCATTTGGGAAACTGGTCTTCGGAAAATGCCTTCTTAAATTTGTGAACTTGAGTGTGGCTTAATAACTAACTAGTATGCGAAGTGTAAATACGAATAAAATGTAAAACTCAAACCCTTGTTTAACCAGCAGAAAATACACAACTTTTCCTGTATTGGCTGAGATAATGAAGGGGCTGGACATGCTGAGTTCTGTTTGATCTATCAAGTCATCGGCTTATTATGTGACTACTTGGTCAGTATCATTGCGATCCCAGAAATGTCAAACACGGACATCGGAGCTCTCAACCATTTCCCTGAATTTAGCTGGAGTTTTTAACAAATCTGAGTGGGTTGTTCCTCTCAGACTCGGAAGGTAAATCGGACAACAATGGCGAAACCCCACACTTGGATTTTGTTCCAAGACGTTGTCCGAGAATGAAAGATGTACAGTGTTGTCACAGATGTTGACCGTGTGATGGAATCGTGGTTGAAATGTCCTGCAGTGAGAAGGAAATTGACAAAATATGGGCATTTCATTGCAAATTTTTTTGATGGCCGAGAAGAAAACGCTGGCTCATCTGGTATAAAACAACTGTCCATGGATTACTTTTCAAACACAGGGCAACCATGGCATCCATGAAAGAGACAATTGAAAAAGTCAACAGACTAATCGTGAATGACAAAGGACTTCATATGTAATCAAGATATTCCGTCTGCTGCGAAACATTCCTACATGTATACAGATCTAACATTTGCTAACTAGCTCCAGAATTCCTTTTCAGAAAGTTGTCAGTTATTTGCATTGCTAGTTATCTAGCTATACCTAATGACGTTACTGTTAACGTTAGCTAGCTAGGTTACGACGTTAACTTACCAGCTAGCTAATAGTTCCTGGTTTCTAGCTTGTCTGTTGGGTAGCTAGCTTTGCCTGATTATTAGCTATACTTTAGTAAATTATACTGTAACATTTCTTGTATGTTGGCTTTCTAGCTGAACCATCAATGCAGATAGCTAGGTGTGTTTCAGGGGAGGGGTGATTATGCTGAGCTATTGGTATGTTTCCATTGTCTTCACAAAAGTGTAAAAGTCACATTTTTTGGGTAATTAGCTACCTGATTGACCAGTCATTCATCCAGGTGTGTGGGTGATTATGACCAGCTATTATTAGTAGACAAAAAAGTGAAGTGGACAACCCAGTCCATCAGTACAGTAAGACTCATAAACGGCTCAGTGGCTGTCTTGCGGCACTCAAACTATCTGCACTTATATTACTGTTACTGTTTATTATTAATTAAGCTGCTTAGCCACTGTACTGTTTATACATGATGTATCAAGTGCATGTGAAAAAACTTTAATTTTATTTTATCTGGTTTGATATTGTATGTGTTTATTAGACCAACCTGACCAGTTTTGCACAAAGTAAATAGCTGAGTGGTATTAAAGCCTTAGAGTGTGTGAACTCACAAAGACAAGGCTTTCTGGCTAGTTTGAATCTTTCAAGGCTTTTTTCTCAGAACTAGTAGATTATCAACTTTGAAAGCAGCATATCTTTCCCATAACCTTATCAAACAGTATTATACACCCTTATAAAGCTCTGAGTCTGGACCTTTATAAAATGTAAAAAAAAAGCAAAACTCCAATTTTTTGATGGGACCCCGTTCCCAAATTCTGTCATGTTTTATAACTTTACCCCAAACCTTAACCACAACATTAACCCCAGTGCTAGGATATCTAACCCTAACAAAACCTTAACCTAGCTATTTTAATTTCACAACCTTACACCAAACCTTAAACCTAACATTAACCCCAGTGCTGTGGTACCTAAACTTAACCTTAACCCCAGTGCTATGATACCTACGGTTTACTGTAACATTAAAAAGCATTTGTCCACTGAGATCCGTTGTCCCTGTATAGAGCTGTGGGTAGGACACCCGCCTGCAGAGCTGAACGTCGCCGATTTGAAGCACGGCTTGGATGCTTTATGTAAATTTGTAATATATGATGCATTTTAATAGCGTTCGTAACATATGACATGTTTTCGTAGTGTTTGAAAAATATGATACATTTGTCTAGCGTTTGTAACATATGATACGTTTGTCTAGCGTTTGTAAGATATGATATGTTTGTCTAGCATTTGTAACATATACCTTTTAGCAAATTTGTAATGTATTATATGTTTTTGTAGTGCATTGTAATATAACATAACATAAGAAATTGAGTGCCACAGATTTATGTATAATAGTTAATGTATTCCAATGAGACCACGATGCATCAACAGATTGTTGACAGCATGTAGCATCTGTTGATGGACTATCTGGACTATCCAACTGAGGTTTGACAAAATAATCCTTAATAGACAGCACAGCTGTTTTATCAGAAATAAAAATATATCCTGCTAATTTCCTTTCTGACATAAAAATCTGTAGAGAGTAGACAAAATTAAATTTGTCCAAATGGAAGGATCAGAGGGTGTATTTTGCCATTACTGAAATTAAATTGTATTTGCAGTTCACCCTCACGTCTCACTTGAAATAAATAATGCAATTATTCTTTGCATTTCAGTGTTGTAGGTTGGTCAAGGAAAGATCCTTTGATGGCCTGAAAACAAGATTAGTAGGGGCTTTTTGAGTTGTGCGTCTCGTCCTCGCTTCTCTATAATTTGCAATGATGCACCTGACCCCTTGGCTTTCTGTCAGCTGTTCCGTAATGTCCTTAAGGTTTCATAAGGTATCAGTGTGCAGATGTTTGTGATTGTACCTATGGTGGGATTGCTGGTTAACCTATTTTTGATCTAGCCAGCAATTGTATCGTCAAAGCCCCAAAAATACGACCATAATGGACCATCCGCTCCACTCTACTTTTCAGCATTACACAAGGAATGGTGTCTAGGCTAATGTCACGTCTGATTGATAACATCCATTTAGGTTCTGAGCATGAGACTATACTGATTGGAGTGGATCTCCGAGTAGCACTCTTCCAGCGTGTTCAGAATCGGACCGGTGGAGGATTAATGAATTGAGCGCAGATATTACCGCCCCGGAGATGAGCCCCATTCAATTACACAGATTGGTTTTAGCCTCCTGCTGGGTTGTGTTGCAGCCAGGCGGCTTTTATTCATTGGGCTCAATTCAGAAACAAATGGTAACATCTGAACGACAAGGCTGTTACGGCTAACGAGCTCTACCACCACACATCTACCTAATCACAATGCCCCGTTTAGGACGACAACACATTCACAGATACGGAAACAACAACAAGAACATCCAAGGCGGCTGTCTGCCACATACACGTTTAGCCTACATGTTACTCAGCCCGTCACATTTCTCGAACAGGGATGTCTGTGTGGGTCCGTGTAAACCTCATGCATGTGGGGTTCTCTTTTCAGTCGTGGAAAATGCAGGAGATATAATCATGAAAATGTGATACAATACAAGCAACCGTGCCCAACATGAAATCTCAAAGGTAAATAGACTAAATAGGAGGATATTTAACTTTGTGATAGAATGGTGACACGCTGGGGATTGAAGGTGTGATTTACCTGTATTCACAGAAGGTGTCGTCATGCATGCCCTGTGACTCTAGGTCCGGGTGGAGGTCCTCTTTCTCCTTTACTACTCGGGAGAAAAGATCATTCAGGACACCTTGACATACGGTACCACAGTACAACATCAAACAGCATATTACACACACAACATTATGTTCAGTTCAAGGTCTTCCAAGGTCTCACACAACACTTAGTAACAACAAAGTCGGAGCTTGACGTCAGCAACATTTCCAAGAATATTAACGTCTGAATGCTAATATCCGATGGGAAGGCGAACTACCAGTGAATGTGCAGCGAGCTAGTGTTTAATGAAGGCAAGACAACAAAGCCCTGAGATTTAGACTGTCTGTTCGACATGATAGGCGATTAGCTGGGCTGAACCTAGCGCCCAGTAAGTGCATGAAGATGAAAGGTGCGGTTGAAGGATCCCCCCGTCCCTTACAGACACGACTGGCTTTAGGATTCCCAGGCGAGTGTTTATAGCATCATCCTCATCGCTTTCATGGGACAGCAACAATAGTGTATCTTCTGTGTACTTAGTGCACTGTATGCTTTGTTATTCAAATTCAGCATTTACCAAATATATTGCATTTAAATAATATGAATAGAAAACTCGCATGATGCCATTTATTCAAGATCCCATTATGCAGTAAATTTATCCACTTTGGAATGCTGAGCAATGGTGTGATGTTTATTTTTACGAAATATAATATTTCAGACCAAGTATGTATAAAATGTTGTCCATAGTTATGTGTCATTTCCCTTTGGTAATAGCAAATCTAAATGGATTTAGTGGTATAATGATGCCTATTGCGATAGCTATTTAGCATTCAAAAAGTGCAGTGTTTGTGTGCGCTTGAGAGTGAGCCCCTACCGGAATATTTCCCTCCTTTATTTCTGTTGACAAAGCAGGTGATTAGAACAATGAGTGTGAGTAGAGCCACGGCACACATCAGCCCGATGAACCAGCCCTGGGTGGAGATTCCTCCGTGGATGCTTGCCAGACCTGAGAGGACAAGAGACAACAAGACAACGCTTTGACTTTGACTTGACTCAGCCTTTCATGAAGACACTTGATTGAATGTTTACATCGACAACGTTTATCTGATGCAGAGGCAGCAGGTTACACTGAAATGGAAATGTACCAGCATTAATATTAAACAGCTAATCCCCTTGTCTAATTAATCAACTGAGGAGGCTGTTCAAACAGAATTCCTTTCACAGAGTCACAGAAAAAAAGAAAAAAAAACATCTTATTGACAATGACAGAACCATGCATAATACCTTGAGACCTGTTCAAGGACATTAGGAACACCAGCATGGGCCTAATACTCAATCAGACATCAGCGGTCATATTGCCCGAGTGAGTGGGAGGGGATGAATGTGGTTGGGAGAACGTTTGCTTTTTTTCATCTTGGCTTCCCTACTCACCTTGAGCCCTGGTCGTGATTGCATCTTCAAAAATACTAGAATTATCAACCCAGCTGTTAGTCACAGGGCTCACAGGGAACACAGTCCGTGGCGCCAGCCCATCAATGATACGGAAATTCTTAGAAATATTTATTCCTTCAGTTAACTTTACCTACTGTATGAAGTGCACCTTAGGGAGGGTTAATCTCCAAGAGGGCTAAAGGGTCAAATGGGTTTTACAGAATGTCTGATAAAATAACACTGCACACAATTTCTTACATGTAACAGTACTATGTAATAGAGTGAGATTTCTCAGATGGTGTCAATGCATTGAAATCCACCTTAGGTTTATGAAATTGCATAGAAATGGACAGGGAATGAATATTCGGTTAATGTTGTTCATATATGCTATCTAAAGCTCTAAATCCGTTAGTTTGCTTGCTAGAATTCCGCTGATATTTGCCAAGTTGTCACTAACTGAAAAACTAATATTGAACTGGGCTGGGATGAACAAACAGATGAGTCTGGAAGAAGGGAGCAATGCAGAACAGGCTGGTAAAGGATCGGACACATGGGTCATTCTTAATATGCACTGCCATTTTTGTCCGCAGTAAAACAGAATTTCTTATTGAGTGTGAAATAGTGGAAATGTAAATTGAAAAAGTTTCAAAACATGAGGGCATATGTCCTTTATCTTGAAAAATGTATAATGACATTGAAAGAGAAATGTATGCATATTGAATGTTTTCTTGCCAGTGAATGTAAGTGATTTAGCCATGTCCTAAGGTGTTACTCATCGACTTCTATGAGACATGTAAGACGTGAAATATTAAAAGTCTTCCTTCATTATTTTGTGGACCTACTTAAAATCTCTTCCATTAAAAAAAAAATCCTATAAATATTGAATGCATTATTATTAAACGCTGATATCTTTCCACCCCGTACAATTGGATGAATTCTGCTTTAATTCCAAAGCTGCTTCTCACAATGACATTCCATTCTATGAGTATCATGTTCTTTAAGTGGGAAAACAACAGTTCTAAGCTAGGTAAGGACTAACATCGTAGTTCAATTTATTTTTCAATGTTTCACAATGTTAGTCTGTACATCTCTGTTAGGGTCAAATACAAAGAAAAATGAATCCAGTTTTCAAAGAGAAGTTCAAATCCTGGTCAAGTGTACATCATCTTTCAAACCCAGTCTTGCTCACTCACAGGGCTAAGGCTAACTTAGGTTCAAAATATTCACACCTCACTAGCAGGCCAAGGAATAGTTTCTTTCCAGCAACTGTATCCCCGCTGAACTCTGTACTCATGACTAACCATACCCACCTGCCCACTTCTTAGTACTGCGTCGTAGGGACCTTGTACATACTACCTAACATCCTCTTTGCCTCAATTGCACAGTTAGAATTGTCATTTGTTCTTGCATTTTCCTCATCCCACAACTATTAATTTCCCACTTGTAACATACATTATACTTGTAAATGTTCTGCCCTCCTCTATTTGACTTCCTTGCACATTCTCTCCTAGTTGCTAACTACACTTTGTTTTACTGTACCTGTACTTGTTCAGTGACCATACAGCTGAATCTAATCTAATATACAGTATATAACTTACACATCTACTCATTTAATTGTATTGTAAAACTTTTGGGTAGATATCAGACATGTGAAGTATCACATATAGAATCATGCAGCAACAAAAAAGTGTTAAGCAGATCTAAATACATTTCATATTGTCGATTCTTCAAAGTAGCCAACCTTTACATCCTTTACGACAACTTTGCACATTCTTTACATTGTCTCAACTAGCTGGAATGCATTTCAATTAGCAGGTGTGCTTTGTTAAAAGGTACTTTCTTTCCTTAATGTATTTGAGCTAATAAGTTGTATTGTGACAAGATAGCTGGTATGCAGAAGACATTTAAGAAGAGCTCAGATATGCAAAGAGAAACAAAAGACAACTTTGAAAGTTTCAAGTGCAGTTACAAAAACCTTAATTTACCCTGCGATCCAAATCATCCCAAACCATGTAAATTGGGTTGAGGTCAGGTGAATGTAGTGGCCAGGTCATATGATACATTACTCCATCACTTTCAATGTGACAGACAGGTGGAGAGCATGACAAGACTCATGAAAGCTGTGATAAAAAATCTGGGTTATTCCACCAAATATTGATTTATGAAGTCTTCCTAAGTTAAAACATTAGTATTTTGTTGTTGAAAAATGAATATGAATTCATTAACCTTTTACTGCATTATTTGAGGTAAAAAAACAATATTTTTTTGTTATTTTGACCAGTTGTTATTTTCTACAAGTAAATTCTCTAAATAGAAATAGTTTTATTTGGAATTTGGGAGTAATGTTGTCAGTAGTTTAAAGAATAAAACAAATATATTAATTTCACTCAAACACATAATTATGAATAGTAAAGCTAAACTTATAATTTTGCAGTGGTCTCTTTATGCACCTTTTTCTTTCCTTTCCAAAAAAGTTGAAAAGGTTTGTGCAAGGAACAGAAGCGTTCAATTTGCAGTGGTCTCTTAATTTTAACACTTCTGTTCCTCACTCAAAACCTTCCTTTTTGACTTCTTTTTAAATGTGGGATATGAGCATTAAAAACTACAATATGAATGTACTTTACATTGGAAGTGAATGTGCCTAGATAATGAGAACAACAGAAACCTCTCTGTTTAGATTCTCTCTGTAGGTTGCGCTCTGATTACCACAGGAATGTGAACATTGACCATTTGGAATTGGGGTTACTGTCTTGGCTTTGCTAGGTAAACACGCCCCTCAATGTATATATCAGATGGTAACCAACATTACAGTGAGAAGAGACTGAGTGAGATGAGATTGAGGTTATGTAAGGAAGACCAGGTCTAATGCTGCAATAAACAAATGATCTACTCTCTCCCTTGACAACCGGGTACGCAAATTATTATTACAAACACTTTACGAAATGGCTGATTTCTAACAAAAAGGAAAGAAAAAGGTGCAGTGATTTAATTTTTTCCATAGCTGTACATATATTTACATATACACACACATTTATATATACAGTGGGGCAAAAAAGTATTTAGTCAGCGGCCTGTAATTTTCCTCATAGGCACACTTCAACTATGAGAGACAAAATGAGAAAACAAATTCCAGAAAATTGCATTGTAGGATTTTTTATGAATGTATTGGTAAATTATGGTGGAAAATAAGTATTTAGTCAATAACAAAAGTCAATACTTTGTTATATACCCTTTGTTGGCAATGACAGAGGTCAAACGTTTTCTGTAAGTCTTCACAAGGTTTCACACACTGTTGCTGGTATTTTGGCCCATTCCTCCATGCCGATCTCTGCTAGAGCAGTGATATT
Source organism: Esox niger (assembly GCA_016801105.1). Lineage (NCBI taxonomy): Eukaryota > Metazoa > Chordata > Actinopteri > Esociformes > Esocidae > Esox > Esox niger. The sequence goes on along the minus strand of JACXGJ010002101.1, from coordinate 37,630 downwards.
TTGGGGCTGTCGCTGGGCAACACAGACTTTCAACTCCCTTCAAAGATTTTCTATGGGGTCGAAATCTGGTGACTGGCTAGGCCTCTCCAGGACCTTGAAATGCTTCTTACGAAGCCACTCCTTTGTTGCCCGGGTGGTGTGTTTGGGATCATTGTCATGCTGAAAGACCCAGCCACGTTTCATCTTCAATACCCTTGCTGATGGATGGAGGTTTTCATTCAAAATCTCACGATTCATTCTTTCCTTTACACAGATCAGTCGTCCTGGTCCTTTTGCAGAAAAACAGCCCCAAAGCATGATGTTTCCACCCCCATGCTTCACAGTAGGTATGGTGTTCTTTGGATGCAACTCAGCATTCTTTCTCCTCCAAACACGACAAGTTGAGTTTTTACCAAAAAAGTTCTATTTTGGTTTCATCTGACCATATGACATTCTCCTAATCCTCTTCTGGATCATCCAAATGCTCTCTAGCAAACCTCAGACGGGCCTGGACATGTACTGGCTTAAGCAGGGGGACACGTCTGGCACTGCAGGATTTTTGCTCACCGTTCTTGTGATCATTTTGACCCCACGGGTTGAGATCTTGCGTGGAGCCCCGGATCAAGGGAGATTATCAGTGGTCTTGTATGTCTTCCATTTTTTTATAATTGCTCCCACAGTTTATTTCTTCACACCAAGCTGCTTCCCTATTGCAGATTCAGTCTTCCCAGCCTGGTGCAGGTCTACAATTTTGTTTCTGGTGTCCTTTGACAGCTCTTTGGTCTTGGCCATAGTGGAGTTTGGAATGTGACTGTTTGAGGGTGTGGACAGGTTTCTTTTATACTGATAACTAGTTCAAACAGGTGCCATTAATACAGGTAACAATTGGAGGATAGAGGTGCCTCTTAAAGAAGAAGTTACAGGTCTGTGAGAGCCAGAAATCTTGCTTGTACGTAGGTGACCAATTACTTATTTTACAGAGGAATTTACCAATAAATTCATAAAAAATCCTACACTGTGATTCTCTGGATTTTCTTTTCTCATTTTGTCTCTCATAATTGAAGTGTACCTATGATGAAAATTACAGGCCTCTCTCATCTTTTTAAGTGGGAGAACTTGCACAATTGGTGGCTGACAAAATATTTTTTGCCCCACTGTATATACATATTTACACACATTCTTTGCAAAAGGATTTTGTAATGTGTAAGTTAGTGGCACAGAAGGGGGGTCCCAAATCTGGCCTTTCTAGTTAAACAATACTACCTATTGTTATTGCTTTTTTAATCACATTTAGGAGATTTTCACTGCTGCAGTATGTGCTGGATATAGGGACATGATAAATATAAGATGTTGAGGGATACATGTAGATCAATTGGGTTTTAGCACCAAGTAACATATTCTATGTAAGTATTAACATACAGTACAGTGCAAAATTATTGAAAATTGAAAAAAGGCCATTTATTTGGGTAGTAAGTGTTTTAATAATAAAAACATACAGTTTTTTCGAAATAAACTGTATCCAAATAAATAACTATTTTGACTAGATCAAGTGCCTAAACCTTCTGCACATTAATGTAAGTCCATGTGCATTACAGCATTTTCATCTGTGTACATAGTGGTGAATATGTGGGTAACAAATAGCCTAGTGGTTACAGCATCTGACCAGCAACTGAAAGGTTGCTAGATTTAATCCCCATGCAGGCAATGGGAAAAGCTGTCTTTCTATCCTTAAGGCAAGATAGATAACCCTAATTGCTCCCGTACAATGCTAGAAATGAGCATCTGCTAAATGCCTACACTGTAAAGTAAAACGAATACATCAGAGCATAATAAAGTCTCAGACACTCCAAGATATCAAAGAGCCTCTGGAGTTGTGGATGAGAATCCTAGATCGATCCACATAACTAAACTTAGTATGGGGGGGATTGGATTGGACGGCTTTGATCTGGGCCGATCAACGTCAAACAATCCCTGTAATTTCCCTCAGGCAAAGATGCAAATCTTCGCCCGAGTCTCCAGCTCAGGTGTCATTACTTGCTTAGGTGATAATGCAGTACACAGGGACACCAGTGTCTGCGTTAGCCGTCCCTGTGAGCGCAAATGACACACCGTGAGTAACACTGATGCATGACTCCGTAACTGTGGTAATTCCCGTCATTCGTTTAGCATGATGACGCCAACTGACACTGGACGCATCTAAAAATATCCCAGGGCTTGGCGTTTTTGTCATGGCGCCTCTCAGTCTGGTATTAAAGGCTGCAGAAAGCATCTGCCGCCACAGCAGGGAGTGCAGGCCCCGCCACAACACCTGAAAGATGGCTCTCTTCAAAGCCAGGGAGCTCTTTAAAGGCAGAGCCCGGTACGCCGGAATATTCCGATCCACAGCTTTCAACAGCTTTCCACTTATCCACTTACTGTCCACCTAAATATCACCCTCTTCATAAGAGCTCACACCTCCTCCTCCTCTTCATTCTTCCAGGCCGGCTTCGACATTTCCCTCAGCTCAAATGTTGCTATGGACTTTTGCTTGTCCCAGGACACGGTTGTTGTTTATCCGGTTAAATGTTGCACCGGAATGTCAGGTGACTTCGGTCAATATTCTGCCATGTTAAAGCGGACTGGGGCCCAACAAATCAATCGTTGACAATTAAGACATATTTGTCTTGGTCGAACTACACCTGGCTACACTTACACCAAGGGGTGCGGGGATGGATTCAACATGACCGTCCTTCGAGGAGTTTGCTAAGCTACGTGCTGGAATTTAACACAACACGAATGATTAAGCTGGTTTGCACTGTTCCAAGTTAAACTGAAAATAGTGTGCTTGTGTCCTACTCTATCACTACAGCGTTTTCACCTATGACTATAACTGCTACATGATATTCAAAGGTAACATATAAATATGTTTGAATGGGTGGCATTGGTTGAAGTGGTTGAAGGGGAGGGGGATGTAGACAGGCCTTAAAAGAAAGACGGATCTTGAGATTATTGTCTTCTGGCCACAGTCAGGGATGAGTAGCTATATTATCTACTGAGCAGACTAGCACAAATGTTAGTGCTCTAAAGATACGGCTCTAGTGGTTATAACATTGCCCAGGGTGGTTACTACAATGGAGTAATTAATACAATAAAAGAAACTGCTGAATAATGTCTAATTACTAGTCATTGGAAATACAGAAATTGACTATTCCACTGTTCAGTTTGAGGCAAAGACATGATTATTTGAACTTTTAATGACATTACAATACAACAAAGATCAGATGACAGCCTTTCTGTATGGTTCAGTTAAAGCTTCATTTGATCCCAGCTTTTGTTTGAACAGAAGTAATAAACGGCCAGGGCTGTCAAAAATGATCATTTCCCTGTTTTCTAGGTAATAATTAAACAAGACATTTTTAGAATGCCCTTTTAATGTAAAGGTGTTTTAAGCCTGGAATTCAAGTCAGTTCACGTTCATAAATGTTGGCGTACTTTGTGGCATCAAAACTGTTCTGATTGTGACAGACCAGTGCCTACTCATCTGGGCCTGGGGTAGGCTCAAAAATCTCCTATCAACCAATCAGGGCTGTGTATGTAAATATTGTGTAATTTTTTTCCTGACAGGATCAAACCGAGTATTACAACAGGCCATCCGAGGTTCAGGGAAATATACCCCCCTTAAATAAACACACAGTCGTTTATTAGACGTACTATGATGACTCAAAAAGACAATTACAATGACTGCATGGGGGCTTTAAGAGACTCACTAATGAGATTGGATTCATGTGAATTAATAATTGGGATACTCATTACCATTGTTATTGCAGAGAAAACCACAAAGTTGTTCTGAAAACAGGGGAGTCTGTATTAGCGTACTAATGAAAGGAGGCATCTGAGAGTTTAGCACTGATGGCAAGGGTATGCAACAGACAAGGGCAATTATTCACAGATGAGGTGAGTATCTGCATCATCTTAGTCCCATATTTGCGTGAAATATTAAGTGTTGTTAATTGTTGCTGACATAGGATTCAGTAACTTTTGCTAAACGCCTGTTTGACCTGATCAACCATGCAGGCAACAGGGCCAGGAGCTGGGTGATTCACCCTCAATCCCCTCACTCATATCAACTCGTTGTCCTATCAATGCGCTCCCAGCTAGTTGGCATTAAAGAACATACACATTACATGAAACACACAAACGGGCATTTCCAAAGAGTAGCGTTAGTCCATCTCAGGAACTGATTGAAACTTGTAGCATAACTATAACCCTAACTATCAATCAAGGATATTATCCAGTCAATTAATTGCACACTCATAATAAATTAATGTTGTTATTTCGAAGATAAATTCCTGAGGGCATGTTTTATATCATTGTTAGACGTGAAGTCGTATTTCTTAATTTCTTTTGCTCCACATAAAAATTATTTTACATACTGAAGTTGTCAGTGGATACCGCTGTTGAAGCTGGTGAGGGGGAAAAAAGAAAGCATTGCCAAGGAGACACATGTATTGAATGTGGTGTCAGCTTCCACAACATAGCAAATGCACCAAAAGATGGACACTTGAGCCGCATATATACATTTCAGTTGCATAAAGATAAAAGCCTTATGTTCATTAGCATGGCACAGCAAAAGCATACGCAGACCCCAACTGCCAAATAAGCATTAAAAAAGTGGCTAAATGTTTTTCTACATGATCGGACACCCAATCATGTAATTAAGTGGATATACATCTGAGGCTTGTCTTAATCTTTAACTTGCATTTACAGGATATATTGTAGATCCAAAATAATACTATCAAACGATAATGCACAGAGAAAACGTTTCTTTTAGTTTCACTCTGTATCATTCCATTATGGAAACACATAAAAACATGCATTCTTGTTTGATTGAAAATATATATATTTTTGTTACGATTCATATAGTAGAATATGTTTTTAAATCAACGCCAATGGCCTTACCATTATAGAGGACCCATGTCAAATCCTCCTATTGTTGAATAGAGACTATGTGTGTTGTGGTACCAGAGTATATTACAAACTCTCCATTACAAATTCAAGTGCACTTGCTTATTTTTATTAGATTCTAATATGGTGCCACTGGCTTATCTACACTCCAACAGTTTCACTTGAATAGAGCTTCAGAGTACATATCTAGTACTTGTCTGAAGTACAAATTACATATACTGTAATTCATAAAATGAAAATGTGTCAAATGCATGAATGAAACAAAGCAATGCAATTCACTTAACTTACCAATTCTCATATCATTATACAATACAGGAAATCTGCAGTATCTCGTGGCAAAGCCAATTCTCTTTTCCAGCTCATTGTTTCATAGCTTGCATTCTCCTTCAAATCAATAAGCACTTGCTCTTGACAATGACAAATGAAACCCCTTCTCACACCATTATGATATTGTTTACACACAAAAAATTACTTAACCCGAGATATGAAAAGCCTGCCAGTATCTTACGCGCTGAAATGAAACGAGCTAGCGCCTTACTACATGGGTCGGCCGCCTCTACGGCATCCAAGCGTGGTCATCTACACAGAGTACACGTCCTCCTTCCGAAACGAACATCCCTCAACCTAGCTCGTAACCCTGAACTCAAGCCGCCTTCCACCCCCACGAAGGCTTTCCTCAGTGCCCTAGTAAGCACCGCCCACCCGCCCGGCCTGACTTACTTGCTTCAGGAGTGGTGGTGGTCTCCTCGCTGACCTGGGGTCCACAGCCTGCCCTGGTGCAGGAACGCAGGTAGAACTTGTACCTGCTGACGGGCTCCAGGTCGCGCAGGGTCCACGCGGTGGTTCCCGGACTGCTGATATCCACCAACTGCAGGACCCCCACCTCCTCCGTGTTATTGACTAAACACAGAGAGAGATGCTGGACTATATGTGCGCTACAGTACGAATAGGTTTACTCGTTTGAAGAGAACACTCAATATTTTAGGGGCTGTGTGAATATACCACTACATTATGTAAGCGTGCGTAATGTCTGATCCGTGATGTGTGTTGGTTGGGCGCTCCCGAGAGTTGGGACTGGACTTCAGTTTAACAGAGCAGGACCTGTGAAACCTGTGAAGATTTGTGTCGGCGAGGCCCTGTGAGAATCCAGTCTCGGGCCCCCGGAAACAGCTGTGCCGCAGCCTTTAAATTCCTCAGGAGTTACACTGGCAGCCATGTGCATCATCTTCAACGTTTCGCACATGACCTCCTGCGAAGGGACGTCACGAACCACCCAAACTTTAATAGCACTCGTTGACTTTGTCGCACTCGTGCGATAAAAGCACCCCTCCTACTGAAGTGCGCCGCGACCTGTACGGTCTTCGCGCGCAGGAAGCGAAATCAGAAACCAATAGGGAGCGACACCTTGTGACGCTGTCATGAAAACTTTGCCTTAATCAATCAATGAATCGCATTTATGTATAAAGCCATTTTACATCAGCAGTTGTCACGAAGTGCTACACCCAGCCTGAAACCCCAAGGAGCAAGTAACAACAGTGTTGAAGCACAGTGGCTTAGAAAAACTCCCTAAAAGGGGCCGAAATGTAGGAAGAAACCTAGAGAGGGACAAGGCTCGGGGGGGTCATTGTTGTTTTCAGACTTGAAGGGCGGGGGTGGGGGACACACACCGTGGATGTCCCATTACTCTTCCCTCTGGAATTAATCTGGACGAGGTGACTAACAAAGGGGCAGGAGGTGGTCAATTATAAAAGGGGTGAGACCGGGTCACTGACAACAACCTTAAGAGGCTGTGACACACTGGCCCTGGTCGGCGCTGCTGGGGCGCATGGCGTTTCACATGGGTCTATGTAGTCTGCCTCCTGGACATGTTTCCTTTAAATACCCAAACTGTCATTGAGTTGTACCGGATACCCACTTGCACGTTTTCTCTGTCCTCGTTGTTTTCTCCTTCAGGTCTTCTTTTATCCCAGTTTTTTTCCCTCATCTATATTTGATCATACCCTCGTGTGACCACTGCAGAGGCGTAAACCTGTGAATCTTCACAATCACGGCGATGCGTGCTTTTTCTCACATTTCTATAATTGGAAATAACTTGAACACAGATTGTAGGATCTAAAGTACAAAACACCCAGAGAAAGCACACACGAGCACGGCAGTGACTTCTAGTAGTAGTAATACGGAATAAAGAAGCTGTTTGTTGGCGCATGTAAGATGCTCCGGTTTAACAAGAAAGAGAAAAGAGTTGTGCGTACTTAGCTGATACTCAAGCTTGTATCCCGTGAGGACTCCATTGGTCTCCACTGGAGGTGCCCAGGTCAGGGCGACAGTGTGCTTCTGGACGTCCTTCACTCTGAAAACTGGGTTTTTCTCCGGTACTGGGAAAAAAAACATACGAGGATTAAGCAGTGTATGTTTCCTTGGTCTCGTCTGGTGCGCTATTTCATTTTTTAGTAGAACGGCAGAGAATCAATACACACCTACGGCGGCCCCCCTCCCTTCCTATCTTACCTCCCTCTGGGGTTTTGAAGGTGACAGGGTGGCTGCCAGGCCCACTGCCTCGCCCATTGAAGGTCATCACCATGAGGCTGTACTCGGTGAATGGCGTGAGACCCGGCACGACGGCGTGGTTGCGCTCCCCGGGCACGGTCAGGGTGTGTTTTTCCCCGTGTGTCTTCTTCGAGTCCAGCAGACTACGGAGCCTCCACCAGTTTATCTGTCACCGCCCGAGACGTTGGGAGACAGACAGTGTTAGGACGCTAACACGTCACGCGGGACAATATACAGACAGGGGATAATCGCCATACAAAAAAAGCATGGTTTTTGTTCTTCCCCAGCGGCCAGCGTGAGGGAACAGCGAGCTGCCAGCCGTGGGGAGACGCACTGGGGCGAAAGGCCCAAAAGACCCAGACAAGGTCAGGCTCTCTCTCCCTATAAACTGTGTCTAAAAGCTCCCGGGCCAATTTTCGGGGGCGAGGAATTACCCTGTAGCCTCCCAGATGTCCATGTAGCTTGTCGTTGTGAACTGGCCTCCAGCTGACCTTGACCAGCGAGTTGTTCATCACCTCCACCGCGACATCGTCAGGGGCCGCAGAGGGAACTGGAGGGTCAAACACACAGCACACTGACCGTTCAGACCATATGTCACGCTGAGTAGTGGATGAGACCAGCGCGCGATAGGTGTGCTAGCGTTTACAGCGAATGACCCGCCGGGTCAAAAGGGTGGTGCTGGCCGGGCTGAGTATGTAGGCACTTTTAAACATGCACATCTATAACACACCGATCTAGAGGTCAGTGACCGCAATGTAATAAATGGGATTAACCACTTCCACACCAACGTGACTAGCGAAGCACTCACTGCTACCATCTGAAAGATGATACGGGACTGAAAGACAACAACAAAGACATAGAAGAGCTCTAAAAGGAAGGCAGACAACAACAAGGTGTTAATAACAAGGTGTTTCTGTATCTAAAAGATAACACTGTATTTGACCTGAGGTTACATCCTGAGGGCAAATCCAAAAGAAAGCTAAAGATATGAAGAAGAAAAGGAAGGAAAAGCATGTATGAAATGGAATGGTTTATGATGTCTCAAAGATACTTTTCACTTTAGAGTGAGAATAGATGGGCTCAGTAAAGCTATTGTCAGCTACGTTAACTGGTGGGTAAGGATCCTAATGAAACTATTTAGCACTTTAAGAGTGCTGTTTTTATAGACTGCAGCCTGCCATTCAGTGCTGAATGGTACCTACTGTACAATATAATATACATTTGTCTCGGGTTGACTCAAATGTACTCACAGTCCTCTCCGGAATAGCCGGTCACCACTTTGGGTTCAGGTCCCCATCCCTGGTGATTCCTCGCCTGGATCTGAATCTCATACGGCACAAACGTGGGGGTGTTCTTCACCACAAACGAGTGTCTCTTCACGACATGCTCATGCCAGTCCTCCTCCACATCCTGCCTTTTATAGCTCACCTTGTATTCAAGGCCTGGCCCATTGTGTTCAATAGGGGACAATGGCTGCAACAGTAGGGATTGTTAGAACAACAGTAACACACAGATTATTAGCATTTCACAGGAAGTTGAACACTGGAGCTTGGAGCTTTTGATTTTTTTCCTTCTACGTTGTAGGCTATTGTGGGGTTATGATGTCAAGCCCATACACTTGGATCTCAGTCTTTGATAATATGAAATCTGTGAAACAATACGACTCTGTTGAATCTGGGCAGCTCTGAGGCACCCGTTTGATAACAGGAGCGGGTGAGGACTTCACAGATTATAGAGAGATCTAGAACTTTCCTCACAATGGCCTGACCACAATGGGAAATAGAGTAAGATACTATTATCCACAAAAGCAAATCATTAACAATGAGAGGAGCTTGTGAATTCAGACGCTAGGGCAGGAAGATAAGTGGGGGTGAGATTCATCTTTTTACAATAAAGTTATTACTGTACATGTAAGACATTTCTTCTCTGCTCTATTCGTTTTCACTTCCTAATCAAAGCACTACAATGAGGTTAGGGAGTTATACAATTCACTATGCTCTATCAAAAAAACACTTTTTTGAAGTTAAACTGAGGATTACAATACGACCGATCAAAAGCAAGGATATGATATTTCATTTATTTCTGAGGTATTCTTAATGACACTTACATAAAATTGACAGCAATATAGGCTATTTTCCTGTTGAATGATTAGATTTCTTCAAAATCTAACTGCAGTGAAACACTCAAAGAACTGTGTACATATGCAGGGAAAGAATATTAAACCACATTCTGTTTCTTACCTCCCAGTTGATATCCAATTCATGTGGTAAATGACCTTCGATTTTGATATTTTCAGGGTTCTTGTCCGGGGCTGGTGGGAGAGAAGAAATATGGATTTTGCCAGAATTGAAATTGTTAGTGGAAGAAATCTACTGTGAAATGTGCACATTAGAGACCTTAGTTTCAACAAGAGTGGAATCAATTATCTCAGACGGTTGAGTGTTTTAAAGTTCACAAGCGGCGGAGGCGGTGGGGCCGTTTGAAGGCGCTGGATGAAGCAGCTTGAGCGAGGACGGACTTCCTACCTGAGGGAGGGGTCTTGTATCTCTCTGTGGGCTCACTGGGCCGTCCCCTGCCAACGGCATTGACTCCGGACACTCGGAAGCGGTAGTCGACGTGTCCGTAAAGTTTGAGGACCGCCGAGTCGTGATTTCCAGGAACTCTCTGAAGCTCTTTCCAGTTTCCGGGCTCCCACTGGCTCTCCTCATACTCAATAATGAAATCTGTTGAAAGGTTAAGACACAGACTGGTCCCCAATCTGACAAAGTCCTTTGCCAAAAAGGCTGCTTATCTAACAGCCGGCTGTGCAAGGAACTTGTCAGGACCTGCGTTAAGCTGGAAACTTGTTTCAGACAACGAGGAAAAATGGGATGTTGACATGAGACTTACACAATAAGAAATTACCGATGTCATTTGCGTACAAAATATTTGCCATGGATTTATCATTGAATATACTATGGCCCTGATGCTCCAACATGCATGACAGCTGCTGAGTGGGTTGGTTGTGTTTGCAGGGCCGGGCTATTACCAGTGATTGAGCTGTTGTGGTCCTCCCCAGGGATCCATTTGAGCTTTACACTTCTGCCCTTGCGTTCAGACATCACCAGGAACTCCGGTGCATCCGGGACGTCTGCAAGACAACACCAGCACCAAAACAACAACGCTGTGATAACAAACAAAGGTGTAGCCTCCCTGGGAGTGGAAAGGGACCAAGGACAAACTTCAAAGGCACAGTGAAGCAGTACACAGAATTGACCAATGAGAAGGAAAGCGACGTCATGACACAATTGGTATGAAGTCTTTGTCACGTAAACGCTGAGAAAAACTCTGAAGTGTGGTGTAGTCGTGTTGCGCTCTAAAAAGCTATGATGCGCTCGGTTTCAACGTCCGGATCCATACTAGGGATGGGCAGTGATAGTCAAATATTTGAATATACAAAATCATTTTGTATTCAAGCACTTGTGTGTGTGTGTGTGTGTATTCAATTTTGCCCCAGTATCTTTTTTACATAGCCTATATGAATTTTTTTGGTTGAAATAAATAGACCTGAATACTATTTTTCTAAATACTATAAAAAATATATAGATTTTATGTTGTTTCTATAACACACGCTCCTTCACACGTGTTTATTGTTTATGATCGTCAGTCACAGCAGTAGTAGTAAGGAGGGGCAGAATGATGCAATACATGAAGCATAGCCTACTGTTAGCAAGTGGATCTAAGTTAACTAATTTATGGGAAGATGGAATATATTAACTGAATTGATGTTACCTAAAAATAACATTTGGTCACAAAACGCTATGTAAAGTTCAACTCTGGAATCTAAAGGTGGTTGAGAGTGCAGAAAACAGTGAGTAAAGAAAATAGCATATATTTGGCTATCTTAGCTAACTAGCATTTTTAAACTCCTCCGTCCAATTAACTTAATGTTATGTGTTGATAAATATAGTCTTTTAGTTCTGTAGCCGGGTTTTGCGTGTCTACCACACTGCTTCCTCCATATCCGCACTTGCTCTTTTGGCACACGAATGGCCATTAAGCCAATGTTCATGGGAACTACACCCACTCCTTTGCGCGTTATTTTGTAGTTCTCATGTTGTATCGGTAGTTTTTAAAAACATGTATTTCGGTTAACCGAATACTATTTGAATAATAACACATACTATTCGGATAGTAAAATCTTGTCCAATGCACATAGCTAATCCATAATGTGACAAGTAATGTGTTTGTGTTGTGTTGGGGGCTGTACATTCAGGCTTTGAGGATTTTTACTCTGCTCACCAAGCACAACAAGTATTGCAGAGGCAGTATCCAGGTCCACAGGAGTTCTGGCGACACATTTGTACACGCCCTGGTCTCTGTGGCTTACGTTGACGATCTGCAGCATACCGTCCTCTATTAAATATCTATCGTGGGAGAAAAAGGGAGACAACCTATTGATCTGTGCAATCTAAAAAGCAAGTGAACTTTCCGGCTAGGCTTGGATCTGTGACACTGCACGAAAGGCTTCATCTTACCCGGAATTCTCTGTGCGGTTTAGTGCTATCAACGTATCATCTTTTTCCCAAACAATCTGAAAGTCGTCACTGAAGGAGTTGTCATACGCTGACAGGCAGGAGAACTGAGCAGTGCTTCCTACTGGGACCTGCAAGTCCTTCGGGGTCTGGTATATCTTTGTGGGTTCTTGGATAAAAAAAAGGAATGTTACAGTAAGTGACTCAATTTGTCTGGCCATGTGACTGAAACAGAAAAAGTAAGACTGTTTACCCATGTTTTTTTTTCTCATTGGGTCACAGACTGTTGTCAGAAAGAACAAATGATTCTATACGCGTGGAGCTGTTTCGCCGTACCTTTAACTTCCAGCAGGGCAGTGATAGCAGACTTCCCTTCAGTGTTCTCAGTATCACACGTGTATTGGCCCACATCCTCTTTCTCTGCGTTATAGATCTCCAATGATCCATTCTCGTGAACTGTAAACCTCGGTCCCTCCACAGACTCTGTTGAGTCATCCTTGTTCCTGTACATTTAAAGAAATCAATTCAAGTCTCCACTTCCAATTTAATTTCAATTACCGAGGTGCCTTGTTAAGCACAACAGCACAACGTTGCTTTAATAAAAGATACTGGTAGGTGGAAGATGTTTTCCTTTGTCTACATTATTTCGGTTAACAGCGGTGGCCCAAATGACAAATCCATTCTGTGTTTTCTAACCATCTATTGACTCATTGATATCTACTGCTCTCTGCTGGATTCTGAGAGGATTGGTCGAAGCTGGGGTAGCTTGGCCCAGCGTTATCATGGGCTTCAGCCAATGACTCTTGACATGCCAACTAAAGTAGGATGAGTTGGCAGAAGTCAGTTCTGGTCTGGGACCAGGCGGGATTACTCACCAGGTGATGGTGGAGGGTGGGGAGCTGAATACTTTGCAGTGCATGACCACACCCTTTCCCTGCACTGCCGAATACTCCAGACCGTTTTCTGTCAGGATCATAGGAGGCTGGTCTACAGGGAGAGACATTCCAGGCAGTGATTCAGTATTTGTGACATTAACAAGAAATATAACAGATTCATTTTCTAACATCGACTGATGTGATGACAGACATTTACATATTGTCCTCTGCCCGGTCCAACTCTGTCTTGTAGAATTACTTTACAAATATAGGGAAAATGTGGATAATATAATTCTTAATAAATGAGCAGACCACGTGGGGTAAAAATATGATTATCTTTTTTGATAACAAACAATTCTTCTCGGAAAAATTGCTGGAATGGAACACTAATCATTAGACAATTTGAAAACAGAGAACAATTATAAAATAAAGTGTAAACAAATGGAAAGATTTGTGCCAAATAAAAAATAAATGTATCTTATCATTTCCAGGAAAAACATCCAGTAAGTCTGTCTCGATTCATTATTCAAAACAGCGGGTGCTGTGATTTCGGATGTTGTGGATGTGCTGAGAATTTGCATCCTGAAAAAGTGCATTCAATAACTTTTTGTGTCACCGGTGACAAACTCCAGATGTTTCGGCAAAACATAACCCGTTTATTTTAATCTGCTTTCACAAAAAAGCCTTCGTTAGTCTTACGGGACTGAATTCTGAATGGACAAGAGAAACGTGTTGTCGTGCCAATGCCTGGGAGCAGACAGGTTGACCCGCAGGGACGTGGGCGGGGTGGCCATACGGACGGCTGTGGCGTTGAGACAGCCATCCGTTCGCCGCGGCACCGGAGCTGCAGGCGCCACAGACGGCTCTCGAGCCAGACACAACAACACTCACACAGTCTTCCACCACATCACGCCAATGTCTTTCAATTACAGAGACACAGATGCAGACCGTTTCTTTGCCAAGCAAGCGGTCGGATTCTTCGCTTCGCTTTCCTCCTCATAAACTGTCATTCTTAATGGGTGAGTAAATGAGAGGGCGCATCTGGTAGAACGCAGTATGTAAGGCACAGATGTAGAGTAACTATTTCTTGCTAACCGTTAAAACTTAGGAAAACCTCAGATGGCAGTGGAGGATTTTCGGAAGTGGAGCGTTAAACCGGCGAAATCAAGCGGACTTACTCATGATCATGATATTGGCGTTAGCCAGGAGGGTCCCGTGTCGGTTGGAGGCCTCGCACTGGTAGACAGCGCTGTCTGCGGATTTGGCGTTGTGCAAGACAATGGCATCGTCGAACTCCTTCCTATTCGATGCTGGGACCTCTGCAAATGACGACAAAATCCTTTAACTATGAACCCGGTGGCGGTGCCCGAGATAAGACGTCCGTGTCTGCTTGGGGTGGTTGAACGTACCTTCGAGGGGCTTTCCATTCACCATCCATTGGATAGTGGGTCGAGGCGTGCCAGAGGCAGAGCACTTAATATGCACGTCTGAGCCGATCATACTAAGCTGACTCTCAGGCTCCGTCACCCACCGAGGAGGTTCTGGGAAGAGCAAAGACAGACATCCAGGGAGAGAACCGGAGCCCACTTTATACATCTCAATAAATGCCCCGGCTTTCAATCAGATTCTGCATTGAGGCCCATTGTCGGATTGTAACCTTTTGCACTTCAGGTCACTTGAATAGCAGTAATGCAGAATATGTACAGTAGATGGCAGTCTAACTTGTGAAAATATGCTACTATTGTGAGGTGGTGGACTCTGATTTCGTACTGTAACACCTATAAAGGCATTTATAGCCACACACCGATGTTATAATCTAATAAACAAAAGACATTTCTGGTTATAAAGGTATTTTGTGTCTTTAGAATACATAATATTATATCTTATGAATATAATCTACATGACATGAAATAGAGCTCTTCTCTAAGTGTTTTGGAAATGTCAGCTTCTAAACTGACCTTGTGAATAAAAAATTCTTACTACACACGAATGTTAAATATAATAATTTAGGAAACATCCTTTACAGAGGGGAGCATGACTTTCAATTTGGTTAGGATATTCACATTTTAAATGAAATGTGAGTAAAAAAGATTCAATTGGTCTGGTTAAAGTAAACCAATTTCAATGTTCCCCACTTACCCTCCACTGACACGTCAAAGTTATGGACGGCCTCTCCATGGATGTTCTTAGCCTTACACCTGTACTTGCCACTGTCCTCCTCATCAACATGGTGAATGGTCAGTAGTTTCCCATGGTTTTCTATAGCCACTTTGTCAGACAGCCCGTGACCAATCTTCACCCATTCAATTTTCGGAGTTGGACTACAAGGCAAAGAAAAATGTAAGACGTTTCTACATATTCATGAGTTTCTTCATACATTATAAAGTGTTTAGAAGATATCATGCAGTCCTTAAGAATAGGGAGGGAGAGCTTTACTTACAAGCCTTCTGCAATGCACTGCAGCTGTAGTGTTTCCCCTTTCACCAGCTGTGTCTCTGACTTGACACCAGAGGGCACCAGAAGACTAGGTTTTCTCTTCAGTATTGAATTGGCTATTAGAATCAAGTGGAAATAATCAGTGTCTTTTCAGTGTCTGCTAACCTAAAATTTACAAAATTTTGAAGCCCATATCCACTCTGATACAAAGGTAAAGCCCATCGAGGTGTTCTACACAAGGGTATGTCATACAATATAAGTTAAAGTCTGGTATTGGATGTTTTAGACAAGGGTATGGTATATGGAATTAAACTTAAAGTCCGGTAAGGGGTGATAAAGACAAGGGTATGGTATATGGAATGTAACTTAAAGTCCAGTAAGGGGTGATAAAGACAAGGGTATGGTATATGGAATGTAACTTACCATCACGACTGCTACTTGAATTTCCTGAAATGAAGGTGGGTAACATCAACATTTAAAAGCATCCATAAAAATAAACAAATGTGACAGAATGTGGTGGTTTGAATTCATGAAAGCACCAGTGCTCTTGACAGTAAGAAAATTCAACCCGGATGTGACAAAACAAAAACCAAGCCAACCCTTTCACCGGAATCTTCCCAAAACTGAGTGGCCCCGTAAAGAAATCGTGTCTTTCAGTCGGACACCTACTGCTCTTGACTATGAGGGACATGGCGGTCTTCTGTACGATGGTGCGGATCCTGGGGAAAGCAGCGAAGCAGCAGTAGTCCCGACGGCTGTCCTTCCACAGGGCGTTGGAGAAAAACAGGTCACCATTCAGTCCCATGGACACCCTGTCATCCTGCTCGATGTGCCGGAGGTCTGGGGAGGGGAGGGCAGAGGAGGGGGACATGCCAATTAAACCGCAGGGTGGTAGCATTTATTTGAGCTATTGTGATTAGATAAAACTGCCGATGTCCACACAAAGCCTCAGACATAACCGGGACATGCCTCTTCGGGCGGTGCGCGAGCCTGTTGGTCACTTACCAATGGTCATCCAGTAAATCTGCAGGGGAGGGATTCCTTTCGGAGGGTTACACTCGAGTACGACGGGCTGACCCTCCTCGACCTCAATTGGATCAATCTTCTCCTTAGGAAACTTCGGGACATCTGATAAAATGAACAAAAAGAGCGTGACACTCGGTCAAGTGTACAGTGTGTCAATGTGTCGTCACGGGGCATAGTCGCCGGTCTATCCACTAGGTGGCGAGTGCTATGCTGCCAGCGTTTCGAGGCCCCCCGCGTGTAGACGTACTCTCGGTGAAACTGTTTTTACAGGACATTCTTCAGATCTTGGCTCGCGGGAAGAAATAGATGTCATTACTGCATGTCAGCCACGCTGAATGGTTGAAGCATGGCCGCATTTAGTCACAGTTCCCCTTGGTTTGGGTTTGCAAAGATTTATGTACTACGGTTTCAAACGAAATGAAAAATGTACCAAGGGAAATGATGGAGAATCTAGATGGGTCTACCTTCCGCCACACACTCTGTAGGTACTCATGGGAGGAAGCCGAGGGGTTGAACACTGAAGTTTCAATGACTTTCTGCCGTGGCCAACACAACGAACAGCTCAAGATGGAGCGACTCGGTCACTAGATTGGGTCCCAGGCCCTGAATCACTTTGAAAGAACTATACCGAGAGCACGCTCTGAATTGTATGAATGGATGCTACTCACGGGGCACGATGAAATCAATCTCCTCCGTTATGGCCGTTCCCAGTTTGTTGGTGGCGTAACAGCGGTACGTTCCCTGGTACTCTGTGAGGTTCCCAGTGTTAGGGATCACAAATGTCCCAGAGTTGTCCTTTTTTATCAGCCTCGGGTCCTGGTAGGGGTCAAAGTCTTCCCCGTCTTTCGTCCATCGGAATCTACAACAAACCGTTTCAACAAGTCACTTACAGCAGCACATTCCAGGTTAACCGTAAAAAAACCGTATCCAAACTCGCTTCCCAGTATGTCCAAGACTTCACAGCATGACATAAACATCCGCACTCTCTACATCGACTAGCCAAATGTTCAGTTTCGCCGAGTGGCGACAGGCTTTCTGTCGGGCGGCTAACAAAGCCTCCTGCGGTGTCCCTTCCATCTGCCGGGCCCGGTGCTGAGTGGCACAGCCAAGTACTCACTCTGGTTCGGGGTTGCCTTTGGCCTCACACGTCATGGGGAAGCTCTCGTCGAAGGGGAAGGCGATCATGGAGCCGGGGGACGCTGCTGTGATTGTAGGCAGCTGCTCAACTGGAAAACAAACGACAAGCCCAGTGCTTCCCATTCAGACATATCTCTCACATAAGGATGTATTGGCTGATTCATTTCCACCAAGGTGATATTTCATTTTG
The DNA here is from genome assembly GCA_016801105.1 of Esox niger. Lineage (NCBI taxonomy): Eukaryota > Metazoa > Chordata > Actinopteri > Esociformes > Esocidae > Esox > Esox niger. The sequence goes on along the minus strand of JACXGJ010002101.1, from coordinate 19,982 downwards.
TAACAGTAAAACTAACAGTATTCAAACAAATGTAATGACACTCGTCCAGTACGACCGCTGGTGAGAGTTAAAACGACATGCAATTAAATGGTTGGTAATTCATTTCTAAGATGTGGACTGTGTTAATAAATGGGCGATGGCACATGAGTTGGTGTACGTGACAGCGCTGTGGGACAACAACTGTGGTGCTGACCACTGAGCCAAGAGATTAAGCAAGGGACTGACAGCCACTAACGTAGGATGGAACAGGGGCAATCAGAGCACACTTACTGTTTACGTGACCTAAGACTTCCACGGCAACAGGAAGGCAACAAAAACAGACAAATGTTTATGCATTATCAGCATTGTTTGTCCCAGATACAAACTTTAAAAAATATATTTATATAAAAAAATACGTCATTTGTAGATGCCACAAAACAGAAGTTGGTGAATTGCATTTAAGGAGAGTAAAACTGCATCAACAAAAGTGTGCTTTGCATTTTCAAAAAACGTTTTTGGAGCTGCGTTTTTCATACGGGCCCTTAAGAGATGTTTTCTGAATAATTTAGAAGGTGAAAAAACTTGGTACTCGTTTCCAAGGAAACTGTAAGATACATAGCCCCAATACAAGAGAATAAGGAAACCTGATTTAAAACAAGATGGAACATAGCAACCTAACTAAAGCCAAGGAAGTGCTCCATTCATGGATATACTGTGACTGAACAGCTTTTGGTATGACACCAAGACTCTAATATTTCCAAGAATTTTCCTACCTGTGGATTGCCCTGACCGTTACATGCATTGGAAAACCAAATCAATATACTGTACTTTACAAAAGTTTATTATATTCCACCCAGGCCACTTACCCTCCAGAGGGATGTCTATGGCAGCGGTAAGGGAGAAGGCACAGATACCGGTGACCACGCCCATTAGGAGAGCCAATCCGGGGCTCCACTTTGACGACCTCATCCTCATCGCTCCGCGGCAGATGGAAATCTCAGTGTTCATGGAGGAAGTGACACGCTCTGATCTCTTCCCACTCTCAGATCATCTCTACGGCGTGCAGAAGACACGGGACCTGCAGGTGCGACACGGACGGAAGGAGAGCCACGGTGAGAGAGGCCTCCAGATCGGCCGGCCCGACCGCCAGGCGGCCAGGCCGTCCGGCCCGAGGCGAGCCAAGGCTGGGGAGCCCCGGTGACTGAGCCGGATGCTTCACCAGACACAACACACGCACCTGGCGCCACAGTCGCTCGCATAGACGGGGACCACACTCTGGGCTTCATACTTTAAACGCTACCTCGACAAAGCTCTACATACCGAACCGCTATATCACCCGATTCCCACGAGACACAAATTGCTTCCTTGTTTGTTGTCTGTTGGAGTGTGTTGGCTTGGCTGACAGAGAGTAGTTATTCATGCACGACAGAACAAGAGTTTGAATAAATAAATATGAGGCAGCCTGTGGTTATATTAATACATGGCAGATGTTCCACTTTTTCAAAGTGAAAATTAGGAATTCATCCCACAAAGGAGGCAAAAGATTTACATCATTAAGACACCACGATGCTGCAACGTCTGTTATCAGGCTGTTGCTCTTCTGTCTGCGTGTTCCTCCGTAAATATTTAAAAGACTTCACAATGTCGATGGGAGGAATCTGCACGCAGGCTCCGCAGACAAAGCAAAAGTGCCCCCCACGCTGAAGTATCGCAACGGTCTCTTTCCACACACGCACTCAGCGTTTTCCGTTCGTAGGCTGAACAACGTTGGACATACAACAGAACAAGCCAAGCTCCTCCAGTGACACTATCCACCCCATCTGAACTTCAAGGTCCCAGAGAACACGTGCACTCCTGTCGTGTACAGGTAAATCCAGACAAAATCTTTGCAGATGTTCCCGCTCCCATGTGTCAAAATTATCCCTTTCCATATAGGTCTGCTAATCTGTGACTTCACAGGAGTACAAAAGGACTCGACTGTCTCCCCCTCAGTCTAAATTAGTCTTCTCTCTTATCCTTGTCTTCTCTGCCCTTTTCTGTGCTCAGCTATTACTAGGATATTAGGGAAAGCACCTTCTAAGTAACAGTGTCTGTTCAGTATAAAGAGCCCAATAATTGAACACATTAGGACACTGCCTCTGAAGCTCAATGAAAGAGCCTTTCGGGCAAAGAGACAAGAGCAACAATACACAATGTAAAGGAGTTCACAAGGAACCGCCCAACTCAGAAGTAAGAAGAGCCCCCCGGAACCACCCAGGTTAGGGGAACATCCACAGGAGCCACCAAATCAGAGGAACATTCACCAGAACCACCCAACTTAAAACAGAAGACCACAGCAACAAGACTGGGCAAACAGCCATCCGGTCAAGACCAGAGGAGACATAGACCTCTTCGTCATTTGGCCTAACCAAGTGTCCCCGACTTGGCCCACAGATCGAAATTGAATCACTAGAACCTGTAACATTGAGATATTTCAAGGTTTCTTTTAAGTTCAGCGCCCTCGTTGCGATCAGATTGGCGATCCTGGCCGTGGCTCATCACGACAACTCCACTTATGGCGCGGTTTGAAGCTCCAGACGTGTCCTCCTAAAAACATCTCACCGCGCACTAATTCTTTTTATCAAACTGCTTGTTTGAATTTGGCGCGGAGTAGAGCAAATTCCCCGGCCGACAGATTCAGCTTGTAGGCGGTCACCTGCTCGATATCCAACCCATTCATCCGGCTGCACTGAGCCACTCCAGCTTTCTGTGGGACCCCTAGGCAGTGTGGGAAGGCAGAGACCAGGATTTGAACTCCTGACTGCAGTAACAAAGCTGTACTGTGAGCCTGTGCCTTAGGACACTGCACCACTCTTATGTGGTACCTCGCGAAGTATACACATTTTCCCCTATTTCACAGCTGACTCAGACCAAGTAGTGCCCCGATTTAATTATTTATGTGTTCTCTCTGCCTTGTACGTCGACACTTGCTTCCTCATGGTCGGCAGGGCAGCGGTCATCCTCCACGGTATGGCTAACGTTAAAACGGTCATAATGGGTCATAATGCGCTCCACAGTACTGACTAGAGAAAAGGATGGTGGGGGAATAGGTCTCCGCAGTAATGTCCACCTTGACCAGAGACTCTACTACATTATGTAGTAGTCTCTGGGGTGTTCATTAGCTCCATTCATGCTGGCTGTGACCCAATGCATTGGGTCATTCTAGTCAGCACTCTAATTATTTCAATAGCACAGACCAAACTAATAAGAAGCTAAGATATCCTTTCCAAATCATAATGCTCATTGGTCTTTGGGGAATCTCCACCATGTCCACACACAGAAAGGAAAATAGCTGAAAACACCTCATCCTCAAGAATCCATATTTAGTAACAACTGATTGGAGCTGGTGTCTTTTGTGATGATGATGAACCTTCCATTTAATGGTGAAATGATATTGTTACTGAGAGATGGAATCCATGTATGTTAAGCTTGTTATTTCAGCAGTATGGAGCGAGAACCGGCCATAAGAGATTTCCAGTTAGCCCCACTCCAACAGGCTCGCTCGTTTTAACAAAGAGCTGGCTTTTTACTGATGTGTTCAACATATTGACTACAAACCGCGCTCCTCTTTTCCATAATCTTCTCCCTCGGTTACCAAATTCAATAGGAAACACAGAGGTCAAATGGCAGTTCATGAGAAGTAATTGAATAATTGACCATGGAGTGAAAGAGTCGATTTAATTCATTTCATTGCGACGCTCTGTTTTCAGATGGAGACGAACCCTGAACCCTCTTCCCGTGTCTCATGCTAATGGTATTAACTCTGTCTGTGGCCTTTGCGACTCCGTCCCGGTTATTCTGACCCGCTGACTGACCCGCCTGATGGTACAGACAGAGCCCGGCACAATGGAGTATGTAATACACTCACCCCACTACATCACAATTTAGGTCAGATACGTTTCCTCTGACCTCGTATTGACATTGCTTTGATATGATCCCTGAGTCCGGACTGGGAAAATGCCTCGGGCATTATTTGTTGCTCCCTTTACGCTCTTTTCCCACACACTATGATTTACGCTAGCGAATGACAGATTAGCATCAAGGTGGGATGCTGTGCTGTGCTAATTGGCCAGTGCTTTGATGGAATTGTATTTCTGGTGAGTTTAAAAGCGACATTATGTCCCTCCCAGGGACCTTATCAACCTAGCCCTACTTAGATGGATTATGTCCTGTTCAATCTGTGCTTGATCATTTGCCATCGGATTTAATTTGGTCTCGCCCTCGCTGAGCATTTAGCCAGATCCAACTTGGCCATCTGGCTTAGAGAGGTCCATAGAAAACACAGGGGTTAAACTAGCGGGAGATTGCAACGCCCAGTTCTAACCTGGCATACTCTACGGGCTACGGGCTATAGGAATCGATCGAATTGGCTCCAGGCAAACCTGCTCTGAGACCGCAGGCTGTTCTTAATCCTCTCCTTCGGCAGCAATAGCCTGAGCCTGAGACCGATGAAGCTGGCAGGAGGTTAAAAGCTGCTCGCCGCGGGAAGACCATTATGAACTCCGACCTCCCTTAGCAGCAGCTCAAAGGGAACAGAAGCTATGCTGGTGTGGAGGGAGAAGGACGGGGATGTGGGCTAAATGTGGGCCATGTGCAATCTGGAGCCACGCTTTAAAGTTTAAACTCAGCCCGACTGATTCTGCAGTGCTGCTTTTACACCGGTCACCCTCATTTCAGTGGGCTACTTGCCAAGATGTGTAAGAAAACATATCTCATTCAGAATGAACAGCAGGCAAAGGCCTGATAACAGTGGAAATGTAGGAGGCAGGCAGAGAGGGAGGGTTTGTCTGCCACGTCCTTGATCTACCTGCAGGTTCATTTGACATAATTCAGGCTCTAGAACGACTCCAAGACACCAGCTTCTTTCTTCATGCAGAGATGTTGCTGGCACAGTGTTCTGGTTGGCATGCTCGCTGTCCCTTCAGTCTCCTAGTTCAGCCATCTGGGCTGGCATGGAATCGTAACCTTGACCTATACACCAAAGTCAAGACTCTGTTCACACACTGTTTCTGGCTAAGCAAGGAGTTTTGGTTGATTGTATTAGACATCCAATCACATTCCACATGTTACTCAAAACTTTACACCAGACTTTACACAACACTAACCATTTTTAGACTAGAGTTGAGGCATTATAAAGACAATATAGACACAGAAGTCAAGTGAGGTACCGATGGCCAGCAACATGCAACTGTTGCCAATCCAAGACGCTATGTTGTTCCACCTCTTGCCGTCTGTTTCTTTCACATGCACAACTCTACAGGCTCTGCAATACAACAAAGCGACTGGCAGGCAGGAGAGTGTCTAGTCTACTGTAGTGTGATGTGCTGCAAGCCTGTAATGGGATTAAGCAGGTCCTCGTCTTGTCAAAATGGATTAAAAAATTCTCCTCACAAAAGACCTGCAACGCCAGGAAGACAATTTCAACCTGCTGCACACAAACTCCTGGTAAAGCCTCATCACTGATTCCCAGTCAATCACACAATCACAACACAAACATCAGAATACGTTATTGATGTTTAACATTAACATGCATTTATGGTGCTATTCAATTGCTTATTTTGTAAAGAAGTGACTTGAAACCAAACATATGTAAGGATTCAGAGTTTACTGGCAATAGCAGAATCTTGAGCAGGTTTTGTGTTAAGTATAGCCCTCGACAATTGTTGATTCTCGTGTCATTTAAAATTAATCTTAATAATTAACTACTCACAGACTTCAAATATACCCACAGGACTGTAATTAAAAATGTACCTTTATTTGGGGGCCTTCAGTTACTGCATGTAATCATACAAAGTATCCTGGTGACTTGCAATTGGTTACATTCTGACCTTTGGCGAACAAAGGTGGGGACAAGATTCAGATTACTCTACATTCTTATGAGCAAGAGGAGCTCATTCATTATTAAAATGTTAGTAGCAGCAACAGCAGGAGCAAAACAGAAACAAGGCCCCTAATGAGATTAGGAAGTCAGAGCAATATTAAATAATAACCTTGTCTAATTGAGATTTGGCTCAATTTCACTCTGCTTTGCCATGCGTGCCAGAGAGTGAACAGTTCAATTACTAAACCATTAAAATTGCATGAGTCTTTCTGCACACGAGGCAGGTAGAGGGGGAATGGGGCGGAGGAGTAAAATGACAGACGGGAATGGGATGTAGAGGAATGACGCTATTGGTCCATCGCCATGGACGGGGCGAATTACAAATGACCTTACTGACCCCATATGAACTACAGTGACCAGGCACTGGGAGAGACACGACCCCAGGTTACACCATATGACCCAATATGGATCCAATCATCATTATTCTGATACCTATTTTTTTATTTTATTTTATTGGACAGACACAGTAGATAGTATATATATATATATATATATATATATGCAACTTTTTCTTTCCTTTCCAAAAAAGTTGAAAAGGAACGTTTTGAGTGACGAACAGAAAGGTTTAAAATAAGAGACCAGTGCAAAATGAACGCTTCCATCTTTTTTGGAAAGGAAAGAAGAAGGTGCAGTGGTCCCTTCATTTTTTCCAGAGCTGTATATATATAGAGGATAGAACCTGTGCTCCTAGGGTACATGTGCAGCAAAGGCAGCAGCTTAGTTCGTTGGACCACCCTGGGCCACATACATCACTTCCTAGTATCCTGGTATTCATTCATATACAAATAACTGAGCATATTCCTGGTTAGAGCAGCTGTTTGCTAGGACATTGTGGACTGTGATGGTGGAAGTGTGGATACAACATTCTATTGACCTTGACTCCATTCAAATCCGTTGAGAGTGAGATTTTTGCCGGGGGGTAATTTGTCGCTTTGACAGGCAATATTTTCTTTTGGGATTTTCTGTTTTCTAACCTTAACCTGAACTTTAACCTCATTACCGTGATGCCTAAACCCTGACCTTAAATGTAATTTTTAACGAGACTTGTTTGATAGTCGCAATGAAATTAGCAATACGCTAAGGACCAACAGAATAGCGATACATTAAAGAGTAATGTATTAGCATTAGAAATACAGTATGTTGACACTGAACATAACCAGGTTTTACAAATCATTGTTGTGCATGAACGTAATTCAGAGGACACAAAGTTGTCTTTAAGACAGCCTCAACAATCCTGCATGAATTAATTGTTTTGCTGTGTCAATTGTGTGTAAAGCATTGTACTTTTTTAAATTCAGGCAAGAACAGCTGGTGTGTTGTTTTAAATAATTTCTAAACATCTTTTTCAGCATTTCTTCAACTGTGTTTCTTTAATAATTTAATAAATGATTATTCCACTCTGCTAGCTCGACCAGGAAGTTCTCTCTGGCGCACACATGGAGGTGAGCGCATTCTCCAGCCAACAAACATCCTTGAGCTTGCAGGAACTCGAACAAAAACAGGAGTAACGAGAGCGCAACAACCCAGTTGTTGTGCTACAGTACCCAGGATCTGAACTGCAGGCTACAATGATTCAGCTACAGTGTGAAGTAGTGACTTAGACCACTGCATCACTTACAGTATCTTTCATGAGTCAAACATAAGTGTTTTTTTCCCTCCTCGTCTAATGTGTTTTTCCATTTTGAAACTCTGCTCCGCTTCCTCCTGAAAGCTCTGTTTGTCGAAGTGAAATATTGAGGCCTGTTGCACATAATGGGACATCCAGTGTAAATACCGCTGCAAGCTCTGCTGCAATCGCCCCCAACCGCCTAGTGTCATTATTCTTCATTTAAAGATATGGTGATTTTCCATGTACAAGTATGGGCTAGCCACTATAGTGGCATTTATTTGCTGAAAGACACTTCAGTGGATTTGGAAGTGAATTTGGTTGAAATTGCCAAACAGGCCATGTCACACAACAGCTTATGGTTACTGGTTTACATCTGAAGTGTTCATCTGTGAGTTTGAGGGGTTTGTATCAACACGTCTGACACTGTCATAGTGTTGGGACAACAGTATAACACCTGACAGAAGTGTGTCATTTTAAGTACCACTCATGCGAGAGGTTGACTGCTCCCATCTCTCTGTCTGTCCATGCCGCCATATCCATCTCATTGGATTGTAGAAAAGCCGTGTGCTTCTTTCCTCCTTGCGTCACTCTGAAGTCCTGAGCCAATGATGGAAGGCCTATGCCCCGAACAATCCTCATATTAGTCCGTGATCCTCAACGAGTAGCCAATAGAGGATCGTAACGAATTCACAGCCGGCGCCGTGGGGACAGGGATATTATTTTGTGTGAACTAGCGCAGCGAGGTCCTCCCCGCGTTCGTTCACGCCATCTGACTGATGTTGGCAATTTCCCAGGACGAAACTGTGGATGAGACGTTGCCACGGCCTGACATGATGGATGGGACTTATATACCAAATCCCCTCCTCCATCAAACCCCAAAGCAATTTACTTCCGTCCAACACTAGGAAAGTATGATTCCCCTGATGCAAATACAGCAGAGTAATATACTGAATTGCAACAGGGATATAAAGAATACTAGGTTGGTTGTTACCCTTCTTCCTGTCCCTGAAGATCCCTCCTCTTCATATTGATATTCCTGCTCCCACCTCCGTGATTTACAGGGAATGCGGTGCGCACAGTCCATTTCGGATTTCTCGAGCTCCTACAGCAGGAAATCTGGACAGTGTTCGCAGGGCGAACTGTTTGACACAGCTGTCGGAAATGTGTCCCAGTCCTGGGCTTGTCCGTCATTTTATGGAGTAATGGTGTGTAAGTGTGTGTGTTTGGGGGGGGGTTAAATAGACAGATGAAACTATGGAATTCCCACTGTATAGAGAGGTATTAGGGGTATCTAACTCCTGTATAGAGAGGTATTAGGGGTATCTAACTCCTGTATAGAGAGGTATTAGGGGTATCTAACTCCTGTATAGAGAGGTATTAGGGGTATCTAACTCCTGTATAGAGAGGTATTAGGGGTATCTAACTCCTGCATAGAGAGGTATTAGGGGTATATAACTCCTGTATAGAGAGGTATTAGGGGTATGTAACTACTGTATAGAGAGGTATTAGGGGTATATAACTACTGTATAGAGAGGTATTAGGGGTATATAACTCCTGTATAGAGAGGTATTAGGGGTATATAACTACTGTATAGAGAGGTATTAGGGGTATATAACTCCTGTATAGAGAGGTATTAGGGGTGTCTAACTCCTGTATAGAGAGGTATTAGGGGTATATAACTCCTGTATAGAGAGGTATTAGGGGTGTCTAACTCCTGTCGTGCTGCTGTTTTATATTTGTCTTTTTGATATATCTTTTAGTATTTGCACTGTCGGGTTGGAACGTGACAGAAACAGTCTGGCTTTCTTTATTTTGCCTTGTGTATTCTGATGTAAAAGTTGACATATTAACTTGAACATCACTAAGTACCTGTAACACAGACGGTCAGGGCTGAAGAACACCAGCCATGCAATTTGCCTAAACTTAACAAAGGCCAGACTGAAATAGTTATGGCATAAAACCACTTCAGAGGTACCTGGAGACCCCTGGAGGAGACTCTGAGAGTCATTACAAAAATGGAAGCACATATTAGATAAAAATACTATGTATATATCACTTCTGTGGCATCCGAAATACTTTTTTGACAAAGCATTTTTTACTAGGACACTGAGCCCATTGATACGTCTAGTAAAAAGGCAGTTTTTGTGGTTGAATGTGAAAATTGGTATAATGCAGTTCACACAAACATGACGTTAAGCAGGACAGTCATGACACCTAAAATTTTGTTATGATCCAAAAGCATTGGGAGATTCACTCCTAACTAACATGCTGCTCTGTGAAAAATCTCTGGGATCTCTCACCAATATGCACTGTATCGCTAATGTTTGCAAACAGGCAAACAAGGTTTATATACTAGTTCAACATCCAATTATTTTTTTTTCCTATATTTGTGTTCATCCAAAGAATGTAATGGATCCAAAATGTTGGCCCAGTCATTTTCCCTGTGCATTCAAAACAGAACGACTTCAATATGACATTCAAAATAACGACTTCAATATGACATTCAAAACAGAACGACTTCAATATGGCATTCAAAACAGAACAACTTCAATATGACATTCAAAACAGAACGACTTCAAAATAACCATACTTATTGTCCGACAACAAGAGATTCTACTCAAAGAGATTCAAAAAGTCTGATAGATTTAAAGCGTGAACGGACAAGCTCCTCTCTTCTCTTTGAAGGGGATATTCAATAATACCTCCCGAAGCCCCTCAGTACACGTGCAAAGACCAAAACATCCAACAGGCAGCTAATGTGTCGCACGCGAATACACACACAGACACACACACGCTGAAACCTCACAAGATAAGACATCACTTACAAGACTTAACTTCATTCTCTGTGCTGTTCCCTCGCGAGACACAAACGAACAACCATTCCCTTTAGAGGCAATCCAATTCCGTTCAAAGGAAAAATCGGAAAGTAGAACAGCGAGGGTTCGTCAAAATCCCAGTGACGGCTTTAGATGTGTCCACTCAAGACTGGATCCTGTCACACCGACTGGAGGAGTGAGAGAGGCACTGTAGACACATACGTTGCCAAAGCCTCAAGCTTGGCAAAGTAGCTCATTAAGCTACTGACAATCATTCTCACAAAGCTTGATCTAAAGGCTATTCACTGGCTATGTACAAAAGAGACAGGAGGAAAAGTGCAGGAATGCAAGTTCCTGACCAACAATGTATTTTTGACTCACCTGAAGCTTTGCTTAAAGTGCTATTTGAAAAAGACTTAGGAACATATGTTTTACCGAATGCACACTGTTGGTCACAAGGTGGTGGCAGGGCAGGGCTCAGAGAGTTTTGACGGTTGTCTGTTTGGCTAGCAGGTTTACATACAGATCTCAGGGAGTGATCCTCTTTGTAGGCAGGGACAATCTCCTTATTTCCTATCACGCTGGTTGAGATTGTCTTTCGGAAATTACAGAAGACAAAGCCAGCACTATCCCTCAGTTACATCTGCTCCCGGGCCGGCTCTTGACTTCACCCACCCGGTCAAGGGAAGCATGATAATCTGTCCGAAGATGACATTTTGTTTGTTTGACCATAAGAACCATCGAACCTGCGTAATGAAAACAGGGATGTTCTGAGCGAGTGGTTTAGAGGCCTTGATTGACACAGATTGGTGAGCATAGGCACGACTCCAGTAGCCCACAGACTGGGTTGTGTGGAGCCCGCCTGACCTGCGGGGAGGAAGCAGCCAGAGAGAGAGAGAGAGAGAGAGAGAGAGCAAGAGAGAGTGCTGAGACTGCTGATAAGGGCCCTCCACGGCCCAACAAAAGCACCGCCTTCATCCCACGGCACCGTGGCAGGCGGGGGGGGCGGGGGGCGGCGCAGTCCGGATGATGTATGGCGTGGACCCGGTCTGAGACTCGGGCTTTAACGGGGAGAAAAGGGAGAAAATGAAAAGGGGGTGGGGCCGAGGGTCATGCTTGAATTATGCTGATGCGCGTTGTAAAACTGCAGAGAAAAAAGGGAAAACCTAGGCCTTTTCAGTGGTGGACTATTTGTGCAGGCCTGTGCGAGGTTATTATCGCCCATGCTTCCCATGTGCTGACAGCTGGAAAATGGTGGGAATTGGATTGGATACCTGGATTGTATTCTTGCTTTGAATGGACACATTAGATAATTGGTACTGTTTGCCACTAGATCAATGCACATCAAACACAAAAGCCATCAAATAAATGGAGGCTATTTACAAAATTTTCATTAGAATATGTAATTATGATTTGGTGCATAGTCCATTCTGAGGTAATATACATTGCCTCTCTGGCTTGAACTATAACCATTATTACCTTATGAAATTGCACAAGGTCTACATTAACAGTTCAGTGAAACGGTTTGTGGTAATTCACTCTCATTCAAATGTGTATTTCTCTTCTTATCAAACGTTGTTTTGTATGTGCAGTCTTAAATATTACCTAACAACATTGCTGAAAACAACCATCTGATGACCATTCAGAAGACCAAGTCAACGTGTGAACCTTCTTTTCTTTTTTTCTTTGCTAATTTTCTGAAAAAAAACGAATGTGAATTAGCCCCAATTCAAAGCCGAAGTAATGATCGGATGTGTTCTGGACAGTCGGAGGAGAACATTGGCCTTTTGGATAATTCGAGCAACAGATTGCCAGCGCCAGACACTGAGAACACTCACACGACAGAGACAGCGCCAGCCGGGCCCTCCAAGGCCCTCCGCCCTCTCTCAGAGCAGCAGCGGGATGAAGTCGCCATTATGGCAACACAAACAGAGGGAAGCCTTATGAACTTTACACAAACACTTACTGCTTTGGAGCTGGACCGCTCTGGAAACAACGACGACAGGAGGGAAGGTACCGGGGCGAGCTGCCAGTTCCAAAAAGCTTAATGTTCATGCACTCAGGCCAGACAAACCTGCCATTGTCCTTACCAATGCCCACCGGGAGTTGCCTTTTCCCCTCTCCCTCCATGGGCAAGTCCAACACATTCACACCTCTTCCCCCACACATTACATGAAACCGACCTCACTTGTCGTTCAAAAGCAAACGCTCGTTTACACCTAAAGACATACAATGCGTTTGTTAAAATGCCACGGAAAAGGCTGTGGTGGACATATGTCACGTGAAGATGGACTAGCAACATAGCGACAGTGTTAGGGGGATATCAGCGTGACAGACATTCCATTTGGAGGCAAAATGTTAATTGCTCGGAAAAGAAAATCAAAATGCTTGTTTTAATGAGACTGTGTCAAGGTCTTATTGGCTAGGTATGATTAGTACCATATAGGTGGAGTAAAAACAGACTTGTATATATCGTCATGTTCTAAAATAAAGTGAATTGTTAGCTGTATGGATGCTAGATTTATTGGAAAATCATTTTGACAAGATCGAACATTTTAACAGTATTCTGTGAGTTTAAATGGTTAAAGCAGGCATTGCTAAAGTCTTGGGTTTAAACATGCATTGTTGTTTTATTCCACCGTTAGCATAGCTGCTTTCGCGTCTTGCATTTCCACCTCCACACTGAAACAGGGGCATGACATTACCAAAACAGATGTGGTGGGCATGGTAGTCCATTCTGGAAGACATTATTGTTGGGATTTTGCATTCATACAGTCACGTGAAAAAGCCCCAAACAGGTCCAGTAAACTTGTAATGTTGCTAATAATCTAAATGCAGTTGGACTGCAGAAAAGAATGATATATCGTATTCCTACATAGAATTCAATACAGACAGAGTTGCCTTTTATGATGGATATGAAAATAAGAAAGAACATTTTCTAGGGGTGTACTTATTTTTTCAATTGTCTGTAGGTCATGTCAATAACACTGACTGGGATTACCCTCTACCTTCATTTGGGGATACTCAGATTCATCATCCAATACAACAATGACAGTGAAGCTGTATAAATCAATTCAATCAATTACAGATCCATACACTACCGTTCAAAAGTTTCGGGTGACTTAGAAATGTCCTTATTTTCAGAAGAAAAGCATCCATCAAAATAACATCAAATTGTTTCGAAATGCAGTATAGACGTTGTTAATCTGGTAAATGACTATTGTAGTTGGAAACAGATTTTCCATGGAATATCTACGTGGACAGGCGTACAGAGGTCCGTTATCAGCAACCCTGATTCCTATATTCCAATGGCATGTTTTGTTTGCTAATCCAAGTTCATAATTTTAAAAGGCTATGTGATCATTAGAAAACCCTTTTGCAATGTATGTTACCACAGCTGAAGCACAGCTGAAGCAATAAAATGAGAGTTTGTAGTTTGAGAAACAGACGCCTCACAGATCCTCAACAGGCAGCTTCATTAAATAAAACCCGCAAAACACCAGTCTCAACGTCAACAGTGAAGAGTCGACTTGGGATGCTGGCCTTCTAGGCAGAGTAGCCAGGAAAAAAACATTTCTCAAACTGGCCAATCAAATGAAAAGATTATGATGGGCAAAAGAACATAGACACTGGATAGAGGAAGAATTCTGTCTAGAAAGCCAGTATCCCAGAGTCACCTCTTCCCCGTTGACCTAACAACCGGTGTTTTGCGTTTACTATTTGGAAGCTGCCTGTTGAGGATCTGTGAACAGTACCGTGCACAAACATTGGGCATGTGCTGAATTTTAAAAAGTGGGCGGAGTTGTCGGCTCACGCGGACGGACGATGTGTTGGAGTGTGTGACGCACGTAATAAAGACAGGCCGTGCATAGCCGTCGGAGTGCGCAAAGCGCATCACCAAGGCGGATGGGCACAAGTCATCTGGAAAGGACACTAGATAGCAAAGGGGCATGTGCTCTACATGGGTTGAGCCTTACCTGTACATGTGCCTGCCTGTGAGGCATCTGCTTCTCAAACTAGACACTAATGTATTCATCCTCTTCCTCAGTTGTGCAGCGTGGCATCCCACCCCTCTTTCCATTCTGGTTAGAAACAGTTTGCGCTGTTCTGTGAAGGGAGTAGTACACATCGTTGTACATTATCTTCAGTTTCTTGGCAATTTCTCACATGGAATAGCTTTCGTTTCTTCGAACAAGAATAGATTAACGAGTTTCAAAATAAGCTGAAGATATTGATCTAGTCTAAACAGGTACAGTTTTATTGCTTCTTTAATCAGCACAACCGACTTTAGCAGTGCTGACATAATAGCAACAGATCTTAAAATGATCAACAAATCTTTTAAAATGATCAACTTGGATTGCCGTTGGAACACAAGTGTGATGGGTGCTGATAATGGGCATCTGTACACCTATGTAGATATTCAATTGAGAATCAGTTTCCAGCTACAGTAAGTCATCTACAACATTCACAATGTCTACACTACTACAATAATTTATATTCCTTCGAAAACAAAACATTTCTCAGTGACCCCAAACTTTTGAACAATAGTGTTTATTTGCCTTTTGTGATACAGTTCATAGATTGTGCACAGCACCAAGAAGAAATCAGTAGACCTAACTGGCAAATCGTAGATGCGCTCCACAAATGTTCTGGGAGGGAAAATGCTCACAATTCTCTTTTATTTATTGCACATCTCTTATCTCCTTCAGGCAGTGACCAACAAATAGTGGGGTGAGATATAAACCTATTTATCCTATCATGTCAAGGTAATGGAATTAAAACAGGATGCAGACCCGAGGTCCCTCAGGCCACCTGAAATGAAACAACAGGGGAACTGAGACTGGAGAATAGCCTCCATTAACACTATTCACATCATACACCAAGGTGTGTTCATTAGCAGTGTCTTGCCCTGGTTTTACCCCCATACTCCAAGACATTTTAAAACAATAGTCGATTTATGAGCAGATGGGCGTTAAGCAACTTGTTCTGCCCCGTCTATTAGATACATTCTTAGGCAATCCAGACTTTAAGTTCGCTGGGGTCAATGAAAGTTCACGCCAATAGGACGAGTGACCACTGATGAGGCGTAAATGAAGCTAATTTAGACATGTTCTTATGCTTGGCAGATATGGAGAATTGTACACAGTATGTTTCATTGAACTTCGGGCAAATAGCCCAATGTTTGTGTCTTAATCACAAGCTTGTCAGCTAGTCAGTGTAAAAAATAAACACATCCTAATTATGGAATCTGACATCCGCAGAGCTCTACGCAGTCGTCTGAAAAGAGACTACCAGAAAACAGAAACAGTCTACGCCCAAAGTGTTTGCCCTGGACGTTGATACAGTGGCATTAGAACAGCTAATGAAATCACAGCGCAGATCACTGATCATTGTCTCCGTGGATAATGTGTATGGACAACTGGCCGTAATCCAGTTTAGTGGATGTTCTGTTCACAGTTTGTATTTTCCTTCACAAACAACACACCCCTCTCTTTGACCCTACTGCAATCACTTGGGTACCCGACTGGGTACTTTGTATGACCTCGGACTGAACATGAAAACCAGATGAAATTCCACCTATTTAATTGCTCATGTTTATGTGCAATTCTCCATTATCCCTGGCACTTTAATGGTCTCTCCAATTGTTTCCAGATCCAGGTTGAGAGTTGATTTATCTAGCACAACACTACAAAAAGGGCATCCGATCCGACCAAAGGCATACAGTTAACACAACGTAAATCCTCCAACAACCAAGGGAGAATACCCTTTTAACGTTGCACTTATAGCATAACCAGAACCTATTATAAATCCACGATATTACAGGTATTTTCTTACACTTAAAATATATCCTCAGATTCAGGAAGTGCATGGTGTTGTGAAGTTAAGTGCTTCCAGCAGGCGGTATACTGTGCTGTGTGACACCGCGAGTTCAGCAGCAGGTGAGTCACTGCAGCCATTCGGATATGAGCCCCAGCAGGACAGACGGGAGTACAGGACCAAGTGAGCCAGCAGGGCAGGAGAAGCATCCGTCGCCCTCAGGAAACACCAGGCCGATGGCAGAGACCGCCAGAGACGCACAGACGGTGCTCTCAGTGATCACGGCAGCCATCATGGGATCATTCCGTGTGATTAGCAAACCTGCTAAAAGCTGTGCGCGCGCAACCTTCTGTTGCAAATGCATCCCTGTCGGAGAGTCAGCAACGGGGAATCTGGAAATGATTTTGCACTAAAAGAGGACAACATTTCCACTTGAGCGAGTGCTCGCGCAGCATTACAACTTCAACCGCTTATCTCTGATTGAAGATTCTTTCCACAGGCCTTAACAGACGTACATGCTCTGTATGAATACCATGTGGACAAGGACAAAAAGAAAAGAAAATGGTTGCCTGTTAGCCGAAAGGCACATTGTTGACAAGTTCCGAAGAAATGCCCACTTACACCCCATTTTAATCATGTTACCCCAGGAATCAATGAACTATTTCCCCGAAGGTCACTATGAACAAAAGAAAGGGTCCCCAGTGCCAAGATGTTTTGAGTGTGTGCACAGCTGATTGGGAA
Organism: Esox niger; assembly: GCA_016801105.1. NCBI lineage: Eukaryota > Metazoa > Chordata > Actinopteri > Esociformes > Esocidae > Esox > Esox niger. The sequence continues at coordinate 3,100 of JACXGJ010002101.1, read as the reverse complement.
TACAGTGCAAACAGAAGTCTGAAAAGACAAACTCATTAAAATAACCGTGCTGTCTTTCAGTCAAATCTGTAGGCATGGCAACCAGGCTTCCACGCTTCCCTCAACCTGGAGAAGGAGCACACACAGCAGCTGGAACACACAGCATTCAAAATGGTTTGAGGGCTCGGCAATCACTCACACACAAACACAAACGCACACACCGCAGACTGCCTTGTATCAGCCTCCCTCTAAATGGAGCGGGTCAATTGTAATTTAATGGTTGGATCCTGCAGGCGGGGAGCTGTGCAGCCCAGAACATCATCACCATCTACAAAGCCCACCTGTCTGTCAGACTGAGGAGTTCTCTCATAAACCACGTCAAGCAGAACCCCTCCACCCAGCCAAAGGCCACTATTGTTTTCTTCTATCTGATTCAGCCAAACAGACAGATTAATTATCTCCAAAAAACATATTTCCCCCCCCAGTCCTATTAAGGGAAAAGCATTGTGGGTAATTTACTTAAGCTAGAGGCCTCGTGATAAGCAGCGAACATGTCAGGCCATTTAAGGAGTGCCTTAGCCTGGCTGCCTGCTGCCCTCTGTCCAGACAGACAGCTTGGAAGGCCAGACCATAGAATGAGGAGCCTGCCTTCCGTGGCACACTGCTTAATCCTACCGTGGAAAGAGTCCCAGGGATATGTCTCACATGAATGAGTAGCTGGAGCTGACGAGGTAGTTCCATATTTCAGGGGAATTAATAGTGTGTGGGTGCGCGCGGGCGTGCGTGCGGACCTGGTAGCTGCGGCGATGAGACAGGTGGTCTCACCAAAACCACAAATTCACAAGCACAGTGCTCTCAGAAGAGTCCAGCGATGCTGACAATAATGTGTTTTTCGCTGCACAAAATACGCCGGGCGATGTCGTGGGGGTGGGGAGCAGTGGGACGTTCACGTCTTAGAAACGTGCTCCCCAATTTAACCTCTAAATGGGGTTGACCTTTCTGTCTCGGTCCTTAAATACCAGCCCCTCGTGTCACGTCGGACTTAAACGGTCTGGGGTAACGGCGCAGACTTGGGAGTCCCTGCCAGGCTCGCAGGCTGACAGTTTGTGGCCTCCAGGTTGCGGGGTTGTCTGAAACCAGGGCAGGACAACCAGTGAGGTACCACTCCGTGTCAAAGGTCACGTCCAGCCCGGCAGTAAAGAATATGTGCTTCCAGTACCCACTGGTGTAATGTGATTTCTGTGTGTGATGAATAGAGAGCGAGAGAGTGAGAGAAGGCATACGTCTCCTTCAAGGTGCATGGCTATTGTCAGTAGATGAGCAAAAATGATCTGTTTTAACGTGTTAAGTCTACATCATGTTGGGTCATTCAAAATGTCTTGTCTTTCTCGCTCTGCAAAACTGTAGAATGGCCTATTTGAAACATTCCTGGCCACATTGGAAATGGAGACCCTGTCTAATTCACGGGGTACCAAACAGGTCGTTTGAATTGACTGCCCGTGTGCACCCCAACGTGGTGGGAAAGGCATAGCTGTGCCGTTCTCAGTGATAGGCCGTCTCACCATTCCCGTAGCCAATTAGCTGTTGTCAGGTATACGAACCCAGAAGCACAATTCAATGAAGTTGCACCGGGAAACTGTTTTACCATGCAAATGATGTCCCGTGTGGCATCACGTTCACCTAATGGATTGCTCTAATCGATCGCTCGCTGGACAAGAAGGCCTGGTTTTATTATACTCCCAAGCATGTTGTTGGGGAAATGATGTAGGGAACGGCTAAACGGACTCTCACTGCAGGGCCGTGTTGTTCACTAACTTTAAACCAACAGCAATAAGGCCCTTGAGCCTTTGTCCCTCAAGGGTCTTGTTGAGAAACATGCTGACAGTGTTGCAAGATATTGAGTAGCGCATTTCTAGGATAGTTAAGGAGATTTACAAAATACTACCCAAAGAATATATTGAGGAGAAAAGAAACTGCACCCCCCGGTTTTGGGCGCGCCTCGGGTTTCAGAACCCTATGGACCCGCGTTGTACCTCAGATATCTATGTCGGATAGCAGAGGCCAACAGTCTGAGCTGATTTATCTTATGAATGGATTATATTAGAGAGCAGCAAAGACAATACAATCATTTATACCATTTCACACTGCTGGAATAGAAGATGATTAATATTGCAAAGCATCCCTACTAATGTGTTATGTACTTAAGGCTTTGGGCTGTACGAGTTGAGAGTAAACAACCAATCATCTTATATTCCCACTTTTTCACAAACAATAAATCTGTTTTCAAAATATCTCCACCCATACATCTATTTATCAGGCACAATGCAGAATATAATGTCAGATATCAAAGGATTGAAAAGAGTTCTAGTGTCTGAGAGCCTGTACCACTTAAAAGCATTCTTAACAGAGATGAAACAAACCGTTGCAATGAAAAACTATGCACACCCGTTTAGCTATCTTCTTGAAAAGTTGAAAGGACAAAGATGGAATCTAGTCAAAGAGGCCTGTTAGAAAGCTGCCTTTGTCAAGCTCACATGAAATGCCCCGCCTGGAAAGAGAATAGTATTGCTTTGTGTTGTCTGTCAACACAAAGGTGGAAGTTAGCTTTTTCCTACTCTAAAAGTCAGAGTGAAACAAGTTACTTTTCCACACACGCTGTTGTATTGTTGACAGTGTTTGTGAGGACAATTTAGTCCTTATGTGTATCAGAACTGTAATTTCTTTAGTCTAGTCTATTTCTCACTCAGACAGATGGCCTAAATTGTGAGTAAGGAACAGATACTCAACTAATAGTTTAGTATCAGTGTGCAGGTCATCTAAAAAGAGCTTTAAATCACACAGTACTGGGCATTCTGATGTACATATTATCTATGGCTTGGCCAACAACTGGTGGAGACTAAATGTTTACTTTCAACAACGCTCTGTTGAAAACTAACAGAAAGTGATACTAATGGAGAAAATACTGAAGATCGACAAATAGTAATGTACACAATGAATAAGAAATAACAAATGATGGCAACACTTGATTGTATACAGGAAATATGAGTACAGAGTCAAAATAGAGGAGTGTGAAGTGGGTGAGGTTTCTGTACAATCAGGTGGTGGTGGGTGATTAAGCATC
>JACXGJ010002100.1:0-70856 GCA_016801105.1 Esox niger | reverse complement strand
CGGCTCTGGGCTGGGGACCGGCTCTGGGCTGGGGACCGGCTCTGGGCTGGGGACCGGCTCTGGGCTGGGGACCGGCTCTGGGCTGGGGACCGGCTCTGGGCTGGGGACCGGCTCTGGGCTGGGGACCGGCTCTGGGCTGGGGACCGGCTCTGGGCTGGGGACCGGCTCTGGGCTGGGGACCGGCTCTGGGCTGGGGACCTCTGCTGAATGGCTCCAATGTGAGTACATATAACCTGTCTCCTCTGTGTAGTTCCATGCGATGGACACCCTGCAGAAGAACGGCTACGACCTGGCCAAAGCCATGTCCACTCTGGTGCCGCAGGGCGGGCCGGTCCTCTGCCGTGACGAGATGGAGGAGTGGAGCGCTTCCGAGGCCATGCTCTTCGAGGAGGCCCTGGAGAAATACGGCAAGGACTTCAACGACATCCGCCAGGACTTTGTAAGAGGCCTCCCTAGGTTCCTCCAGTATACGTATGTGTGTGTTTTGTTCTGAAGGAAGCGAATTTTTGTCCGTTTCATTACAAGCCCTAGCGAACGCCACCCTTTGTCCTGTCACACGGGCTTTGTTCTGGACGGACTGACGTGTCGCATTTCACTTTGTTGTCCCCAGCTGCCATGGAAGTCGCTAGCCAGCGTGGTCCAGTTCTACTACATGTGGAAGACCACTGACCGCTACATCCAACAGGTCTGTTTCAGCCTTTTGCCACAAATGTTGAAATAAAAGGGCTTCATAAAAAACATTTGATTGATTTGCCTGTCGGCACACACGCTTTCAAAACCAGAGTGTTTGCTGACAGGCCAATATTTCCAATGTATTTTATGAAGTTGATGACACTGGCTCAAGTTTGATGAATAAATCGCGATGTGCCAAATTGCATTCTCAAATTGCGATTCATTTTTACTCTTTCAGAAACGACTGAAGGCTGCTGAAGCAGACAGCAAGCTGAAACAGGTCTACATCCCTACCTAGTAAGTACTGAACCAGGGCCGGCGCGGCCCTCCTCCCTTAGCGGCGCGGCCCTCCTCCCTTAGCGGCGCGGCCCTCCTCCCTTAGCGGCGCGGCCCTCCTCCCTTAGCGGCGCGGCCCTCCTCCCTTACCACGTCAACCAAACACACCTCTCTCTCCCTCCAGCACCAAACCCAACCCCAACCAGATTATGGCTCCGGGTCACAAACCAGGCATGAACGGCGCTGCAGGCTTCCAGAAAGGACTGAGCTGTGAGAGTTGCCACAGTGAGTATATTAAGCCATATATCAGCTTGTGTCTCTTGTCGCCAATCTCTCTGCCTGTCCAGCTACGGTACAGTATGCTCGTGGCATGCACTGCAGGTGATTTTGACTGTTCTCTCCCCCCGTCGTCTAACAGATCCCCCCTCTGTTGCAGCTGCCCAGTCAGCCCAGTGGTACGCCTGGGGGCCGCCAAACATGCAGTGCCGGCTCTGTGCCTCCTGCTGGATCTACTGGAAGAAGTATGGAGGCCTGAAGACCCCCACACAGCTAGAGGGCGCCGCAAGATCTGGCTCGGTACGTCTGCGTTCTTAGCTGGTGTACTAGTCACATCCCGGCCTCCAAACCAGCCTTCCTGTCCAATATCTACTGTCTGTACAATCGGGATGAGTGAGGTAATGTTTTTATCTCCGGAAACGGAGCGCTGAGAGTCTAAACGTGCTCCTGTCGCCCCTCAGGAGTCCACCCCTCGCGGTCACATGACCCGTCAGGAGGTGCAGGGCCTGTCCCCGTTCACGACGAGCGGGGGGCGAGCCAAACTGCTGGCCAAAAACCGGCAGACGTTCATCCTGCAGACCACCAAGCTGACACGAATCGCCCGCCGGGTCTGCACCGACATCCTGCGACCACGCCGTGCCGCCCGGCGCCCCTACGCCTCCATCAACGCCAACGCCGTCAAGGCGGAGTGTGAGTGTAGCCGGACGCACATGCGTGGCCGTGCACGCACCCGGCTTTCTATTAACTGAAAGGCGTAGATTGGCTGAGAAGGGTTGCCCACACTGGGACTTCCCTCATTGTGTTGTTACAATGGGAAATCAGAATGGATTCGGTCGGGAGTTTTGGCCACTCATAGAACATAGAAAAAGGCCATAATGTCAAAATGAAAGACACTTGCAAATTGTTCCAAATTCATTACAATGATCTCTTTTTTTGTTCCTCTTTAGGCATGATACGGCTTCCCAAAGCAACCAAGGCCCCTATAAAGAACCGCTCGATCCCTCGACCTCCGCTGGCCACCATCGTGAAGGAACTGGGTGAGAAAATGACCTGTCAGTCACAGAGTAACCAACTACGTAGATCCTGTCCTGTTGACCAAACTGATCTAACCAACCACGAAGATCCTGACCTGTTGACCAAACTGATCTAACCAACCACGTAGATCCTGACCTGTTGACCAAACTGATCTAACCAACCACGTAGATCCTGACCTGTTGACCAAACTGATCTAACCAACCACGTAGATCTTGACCTGTTGACCAAACTGATCTAGACAGCCACATAGATCCTGACCTGTTGACCAAACTGATCTAACCAACCACGTAGATCCTGACCTGTTGACCAAACTGATCTAACACATTTTGCACTGACTCAAAATGACTTTGTGTAGGTTTTAGTTACACAAGTGCTTTGTTCCAGCTGTGTGTCAGTAGACTGACGTGGTCTGTGATTACTGGACATTTGATTATTATTGTGGTTTTTGATTTGCCCTCTCCTGTCCCCTCCAGCCGTCCAGGCACCACTGAAGCTGAAGGCTCCCCGAGGTACCCCCACCCCCATCAACCGTAACCAGGCCAACCAGCCCCGCGGGGGATCTGGCCTGCTCGGGAAGAGACCCTTTGACAGCGTGAGCACACACACACACACACACACACACACACACACACACACAACCCTCTTCACATTCTTCTGTGTCAGTCAGTCCATAGTCACTGACAGGTGCTTTCTATTGTTATCTGATTATCCCTGAGTGGACTTTCTTGTCTCTGCATGACGTAGAGACACACTGCTTCTGTTGCCTCTGTAACAGTGGGAGAATCCCTGACCATGTGTCTCTGTCCCTCCACCCTGCCTGAGCTGGGCAGCACGCCCACTGCATAGGCCAAGTGGCCGCACACACGCACGCACGCACGCACGCACACACACCGGCGTTGCGCACCCCCCTCACCAGTGTTCTCCTTTCCCGGTCGCAGGCGGCAGGTCTGCCGTTCCCCACCAACGGGAGGCCGTTCACATCGGGAATGAGGACCACCTCCCAGTCGGTCATCAAGCGCCAGAAGGTGAATCAGGGAGACGCGCCCAACCCGGTCGTGTTTGTGGCCACGAAAGACACCAGGTACCTCGCCTCACCGTCATTCCAGTCACTCACCGTTGCCCGGCAGTCCGTTAACAAACTCATTCCGCCTTTATGGATTTCACGTGACTACTAACACAGATGGGCCCATATTAAAGTGTTTGGAATATCTTAGTTCGGTTAATGAAGCATTTGAGTTGTTGTAGCCAAGCAGTCATCTAGCGTACAAGGCTAACAGGAACCACATGCAGTGGGAAGTCGCCAGCCCCTGAACCCACTGCATGGAAGGCAATTATCGATGACCGGAATGCAAGTCAATGGATTTAGACGTGCAGGCTGCAGGCTGGCTGATGTTTGTGTCACTCTCAAACTTGCTAACTGCTTCACATCGAAAGGAAGGAACTGAAATTAAAAACTGCGTTGTAATTTGTTAAAAATAACTTTGACACTTGACAAAAAATGGTTTCATGTGCAAAGTGTGGCCTGTTGACTGACAGTGGCCTACTACAGCCAGGCTAAATGGCGTATGAAGTGAAACTTACCTTCTGATTTCAGACAGCCTATTTACTGTGATTAAGTTAAACTCTGCAGTACCAACTGTTAGGCTAAGAAAGAAAAAATGTGCAAGTGAATTACTAAAATACATTATTTGGACAGCAATGTGAACGATAAGAAATTCTTACAGGGATGAAGTGATCTTTTTCAAATTAGCAGGCATAGGTGAGACTGATGGCAAGTACAACGTGGTTTGGATTTGTGCTCACTATCCAGGATCCCTAGAACCAGTGAGGTTCTGGAACCAGTGAGGTTCTGGAACCAGTGAGGTTCTGGAACCAGTGAGGTGATAACTGGTTGCCATGAATGCAGGACATGCAACTGACTTGGGCGTCAGGCTCTTTGCCATACCCATGTTGACCATGTTCAGGTTCTGCTGCTAATCGACCATGCTGTGCTTCTTTCCCGGCTAGGGCTCTTCGGAAACACCTGACCCAGTCTGAGATGCGTCGGGCAGCCAGGAAACCCCACCTCCCCGTCAGGGTGAAGCTGCCTCTGCTCCCCCGGCCGTTGACAGTGCCCATCTTGCCCTCCAGCACCAGCGAGCCCATTGTCCTGGAGGACTAGGGGACCTTTGACCCCATCGTCACTCACGTGCAGGTGCAGCGGCGTGCGCCATACCAGTAGTCGTTTCCTTGCGTCATCTTTTTTTCTTGTGTTCTGTTACCTCCCAAATGCTGAGGTGCTGCTCACGTGCACACATGTCCACACACACACACACACACTGCAGCTAGCATACACATAGTATAATGAAGTGTTCACACACACCACCCACGAACATGCAGTAGGCTTTGGGCTTCGTAGTATTTTATTCCTGCTCTTTTTTGCTTAATTGTTTTGCTCCCCTTTTTTAATGGCAAATATTTTTTACTGTGTAATTTAAAATCAGAAATATTTCTCATCCTGAAATAATGGTGATAAAGCACACTTTATTTTTTCCTCCAGGTCCTCTATTTTGTGTAAATATTTGCAGCATTTTGAGGGGTGTGACACCTATTTGGTTGGGGACAGGTACATCTGTGGGAGGGCCATAGAAATGGTAATACTAGAATGAACAAGGTCCCTCGGAACATTTGAACAGATTGACCGAATGTCCGTTTTAGTCATTCTATTCTATAGGGAGGGCTACGTGGGGAGTTTTTAGCATGTTTCTTTGATTCGTTTTCTAGAAAAGTCTATTTTGATGAAGGTTTTACCCACATGTCATCATCGTAGATCTGGGAGATTGTAGTAAAGTGCTTTGTGTGACCCATTTGTCAGACTCACTTATCAGACTTTATACTGCCATAATCTGCTAGACTCCATTAGCACCATCAAATTTTCACACAGCCGAACACAATCAGACCCCCCCCCCCCAGCAGTGTTGGGGTTTGTTAGTGAGGAGATAATATGCTGTTGATTCCCTAGGGCCTTTTAAACATCAACAGCCCCTCCCACCACCCCAACCCGTTAATATCACCAGTTGTTTGTTGAGCCCTGTTTTTCCCTGTTGATGCAATCTATTTATGTCCAGTCTCGTTTCCTATCATTTAATCGTCATACTTGACTAGATTTTTTTTGCCCATCTGGAGAGAGGCATTCTGGATCCTTCTTTGTAAAGCCTGTTTTGGAGGGACGTGCCTGAGAACGTACCTCCTGAGTTCAGTGGTCTTTTATCATGAGTACAGTAATGGGTGGGGGGGGGGGTAATGAGTAATGGATTAGGAGAGGGTAATGTAGGTCGACCAGGTAGAAGGCGTTCATCTTGTGTAGCTATGGAAGATAACCAAATGGCTGATAGGTTACTGGTGGTGGGACGTGCTGAAATATACTGTTGGCTTGGAGGGCCTTATTTTGAAAAGGATGGGTTTTAGTGAAGGAGACAGAATCAAGCCATTTAAAATAACATACTAGGTGGAGAACTCAATTTTAAAATGGCTGTGATCCCTGTGCATTTTGCCCCGTTACTCCTGCACATTCAGACCCCCCCAACCGATAAAGCAGGCCATAACATTTATGACTGTGGATTGTTTGGCTCTTAAAATTGAATGAAACTGAAAAATAATGTTGCGAGTCGGTGGTTATCAGATAATGCTGTTCGAACAGCAGCGATATGTATTGGCTTGTGTGCTGAAGTCTTGATTTCGATGATGGTGGTGGTGATGGTGATGATGATGATGATGGAGGAGGCTCCAGTGATGTCTCTGCATGTGGGTTGATTTGGTTTGAATCTTTTTTTCCCCCTTGTGTTTATGATGAAAGGGTGAGTTAGATTAAATCAATTCTTAATTGGACGTGAGAGTTTCTCACTCTCACCAGGCTTGCAAACAGCCTGTAGCAGGTCAGAAATTGTGGATTTATAAGCAAGTTTGGTCCCTAAGTGGGCCTTTGTAATGTTTCTAAAACAAATTCAAGTGTTAAAATACTTAGTGGAAATACTAATCTGAAGAAAAAAGAACTTGGCCTATTGAAAACGTCAGTGTTTTTATATAAAATATTGGGGGGGGGGGGAAGATGCTTGTATTTACTCCATATTATGGAGAGGGTTAAAATACTGTACATGTGAACATTGTTCTCCATCATTGGGTGGGTTTGGGATGGGGGAGGGCATCAGATCAGGTTGGGGGGGGTAGTTGGAGGGGCTTAGAATTTTGTATGTTGGAGAGAGAATTATGCTACAATTAAACTTTTCTCAAGTGTTTTTTATTCCAATGTCTCTGTATCCTTTAATGTATCTTGATAAGAAAAGAAATAAAGATTTTCTTTCTTCGTGGTCGTATACATTTGTGTGTGCTTTTTACTGTATGTGGATGAAATGCAAATCTCTTCCTGTTTCAGTGTGAACGTGTCCTTGTATATAAAATCCTGAATGCTGATTGGCTGATCGCTGTGGTAAATGCAAGCAATGAGACAGGAGGGGTTGTGATATATATCCGTCATTCCAGTGGTTCTTAGGGAACCATGCATATCTGAGTGCTTGGACATAGTGCTTACCCATGTTACGTTGGCCACCATACATCGCACACCACCGAGATGCCTTACTGCTTTTATAAATAGGTTTCCAAAGCAATAAGAGCATGAAAGTGTCTGTGACTGGCACTATTGTGCATAAGTATAGCTTGGATATACCCCTATGCCTTATTGTTTAAATATATGTATAGAAAATGCAATTCCATTTATCAAATAGAACATATTTTTTAAGAATATTATCCACATAGTTATCCCTATAAAACGAGGACCTCCACGTGGCCTTTTTATTCGTTTCGGTTGCTGGTAATATCTACGCATTTATATTAAAGTAGTAACATGGAACTTAAACATGACTCAGACATTAACAATTAGGAATCACAACTTCTCTGTCCGTTGCATTTGTCTGCTAGCTTCCACAATGAAGTGTTATTGAAATGAAATAAATGAATGGGACCAGCCCGTTAATCGAAAAAAATATCCGCGCTTGGGGGGATCGAGTTAAAAACCAGCTGTAGGGCATTTTTTCACAAGGCGTAACGTCATGGAATCCAAGTAAAAAGTTATCGTGCAGCAGTAGGAAGATATTTTCATTCTGTCAGTCGCGCCCAGTAATACCAAAGGCGGAAGCTGTTCCGAGCTGTTCTCTCGAGGAATAGTATCGCAAAGAGTTATGGGACATTTAAATCCCGCCCTGTCATAACCTTACATTGTTGAGCCAAGGCTGAATGTTGCCAGTAATTCAGTTACCATTGTAACCACACCGACCGGGTTGGACAGGGAGAAAACGATTGCTGGCAAATGCAACACTGGATGATCCACAAATCGCCGTGCATCATAATCAACTGATACGTAGCTCATTCAGTGGCAATTTTCCCGTGATAAATGGCAGTTGTTATCTTGGCGAACACGGCCATTCACTGTATATCACACAAAGCTCTCTTCCACTCCTACAGACAGCACTTAATTAACACATTAGGTGCGCTGTTGACCACTCGAACTGTGGTGTTAATTGAGTCCATTGACACAGAATACGTGTTTATGTACCCAATGGGTTTTCCGTTAGTAATCAAGGCATTAATTGACTAATGTTTATTGCGCCCGCGCTCCCCTCTGATCTCGTCTAATTTGATAAGGAGCTGTTTCACCCGCTGTTAAAACGGCAACAACGTCGCAGAGCCTTAATGCCATTGGCCGGATGCTAATCAGATACCAGTTCCATTATATCTGATTGGTCGATTCGAACGCCCTCGTGCGGTTTGATGTCGCACAGCTGATACTCCTTTTGAATTGAACGCGGGAGCGAGGACTGGCTGAAGTTAAAAGACACTGGGACACATTGGCAAGACGCGTACGGCTTCATAACAAAGCAAGTGGGGTAGGCAGGAGGTTGTTCACGTCGTTAGCGCGCTGTAAAATTACGACATTAAAGCGTTTTTTTTTCTCTTATTAGTACACATTTTAGTGCGAATACCGTTCTACAGTTCGGCTTGAATATTCACGTTGCAGTTTATTGCCAGGTGGGAGAGGACTGTCACCGGTTCCAGTCATCAACTTCTGTCCGTTACTACAATGTTTGAGGTAAACATGTTTTATTATGTTTAATTCGCAAACTACAGTTGTCTTTTGCATTTCCTGATGCAATCCATTTAAATTTGTCCACTGTTGTCTTGACTAGCATGTAGATTTCAGTGTATTTTATTATAGTAATTACATTTATTTTTTGACTGGATCAATCATTAATATACAAAGCCATGAATGAGTGTAGTGTTACATTTTGATGCTCATTACCAATTCTGATTATTATAAACATCTATTCCTAATCTTACTATCTGAATATGTCTGAAACCCTTCCATTTTGTTTTGCAGACCAGCAGTGATCTGATCCTCTACCAAGACAATGATGTACATGACCTGCTATTCATTGGGGAACCTGGCTCAGCTGGCTGTGGGGGAGGTATGTCACTGTCAGAGGCTCTCCTGCCCCTAGTGGAGTCCCCAACACCTCCCCTGATCCCATGGATGTGTTCCACCCGCTACAAGACGGAGCTGTGCAGCCGCTACGCGGCGATGGGCTTCTGCAAGTACGCCGAGCGCTGCCAGTTTGCCCACGGCCTCCATGACCTGCATGTACCATCCCGCCATCCCAAGTACAAGACCGAATTGTGCCGCACCTTCCACACGGCGGGCTACTGCGTCTACGGCACCCGCTGCCTGTTTGCCCACAACGCCAAGGAGCAGCGGCCCGCCTGCCGCCGACGCCGCAACATACCCTGCCGCACCTACCGCTCATTCGGCGTGTGCCCGTTTGGCACGCGCTGCAACTTCCTGCACGTCGAGGTCGGCGATGGCAGGGGACTGAGTGACGGTGGTCTCGAGTCTCCGGACTGCGCCTCTGAAGGCAAGGCAGCCGTCACTGGGCCCCGGCAACATTCCCAGGACTGGAGGCCCCGCGGGCCCCTGTGTCGCACCTTCAGCTCCTTTGGCTTCTGCCTCTACGGGACCCGCTGTCGCTTCCAACACGGCCTGCCCAACACGATCAGAGGCCCGGACTCTGCCGGCAACGGCGCCTCTCGGCTCTCAGGCGGTAGGGCCTGTTCCCCAGCCTCGGACATGTTCTCCTTTTCTCCCTGCTCCTCGTTATCATCCTCGCCCCCCTCTGGCCTTCCTTCCCCAGTCTGGCCGGAGGACTCCTCCCCTTCTTTAACCACTGCGCTCAACGAGCCCATGGCCCACAATGCTTTCACCTTCTCCAGCCAGTTGAATGAGATGCTCCTTCCTCTGGCCCTGAGGCTCCAGCAGCTAGAAAACAGCCAGAGTGTGGCTGTGACCTGCACCGTGCAGGATGTTTGGGAGAACAAGCTTCAGTCTCTCTAGTGAAGTCTTTATTTTGTGTGTTTGTGTGCATTTAATGGGTCTACATCCATGGTCTGTGATGAGCCAGGCAGCCATATGTGCCCTGTGATGTCTTCGTTTGACGTTGGGAGAGGGGGGACAGGCTGTCTTTGGGCTGGTGGCTAGGTGCTTATGGTTTTGGACTTAATGTTTTGTCTTGCACTACAATTTTATGACTTTGTTTTACAGGCAACTTGGCAAATTGCCTTGTCAATGTATATTAGGCCTTATTTTAACTTTCTTTTTTTAAATTGGGTTATAAGTGTATTTATGAATCCCTGTTTAATTTTAAATCTTTGAATTTAATTTATTGTGACGATTCTGGCTTGAATAAACCACTACATTTTTAATAGCATTGTCCTCTGTTCCTGGAATAAGTTGTGACCCTTAACTTTCAACCAGTCAGTGTTCGTCACTCCTTGGGGACCCCAGCCATTCTATGCATTTGAGCTATAACGTCGTCAGCTAACCTGATTAGACGGGCTAGCTAATTATCAAGTCCTTGATGACTGAATCGGGTGTTCCTTTTCAGGACTAAGACGTCAAGTCTGGGGCTCCCTGGGGAGTTTATCGGCATTAGATCAATTGTTCTTAATGCTTGGTCAAGTGACTTTGAGTTCAAGCTTTTATCGAGAGTAACTAGTGGCAGTTTATTCAAACATTTACCGCGTAAACAGTGCTTTACAAACGATGCTGTGACCGGCTCCAGAACTAGCGCAACTAAAATTATTGTACTTTGACCAGGCGTTCCGGCTTAGCAGTCATACTGTGGAAAATGTTTTGCATTCATTGAGACTCGTCTTAACGGAGTTAAAATTAAATGCGACATGAGATGGGACTAAACCTCTACAGGTAATTCAGAAAATATAGCAATGCTATGACCCACGATATTGGTATTTGTTAGATGTGGGATGCTTGCAGCTGACGCACACTTCCACCGCCTTTGTCAAGGAACAGGAGGATCTTCTGTGTTCAATAAAAAGGCGGTGGATTGGTTGAAGTAGTGACGCGCATATGAGTGCTCGCCCATTGCACCAATCAATACGGTTGGAATAGCTGGATTGCGGCTATCCGGAAAAAGTCAGCCGCTTCCGAGTGAATGGGGTTTCTATGTACCGTCTAATTTGATTTAATATTCACTTTTAGTAGGTAATTGAGTCACATGAAATTCGTCTTAACGTTATTGTTCCGTTCTAAGCAGTACACGTTAGGCTCGCTTGCGTGCAGTTATTATACAAACAGTGGCTAATACAGACTAGCCAACAAGCTAAGACTTACTAGGTAGCTCACAAAACACATTTGTTCACTTTAACAGGTTGGAAGGTACACCGGTGTGATTATTTTTGCAGGTCTTTGCAACGTGACGGTCCATCGCGACCGCGGCGTGAGCATGGCTGACCGAGAGGAGAGGCGCTTTGCTGAAGTGCCTCGTGAGTCTGTCAAACTCATGTCCGAGAGTGCGGGAGTTGAGCTCAGCGACGAATTGGCTGCTTTGCTGGCAGAAGATGTCTGCTACCGGCTTAGGGAAGCGACACAGGTAAACAATTAAGCATTTGCCAAATAAGTGGAGATATCGTTATTGGTTCAGGAGTTTTCCCTGACTATTCGACCAGGAAAATCAAAGTACCATTGATACGTAAACATACTGTACTTGCAGATGTCTTAAGTCCGATTTTACTGTGAATTTGACTTGTGCAGAGCAGCTCTCAGTTTATGAGACATGCCAAGAGGAGGAAACTGACAGTAGAGGACTTCAACCGAGCTTTACGCTGGAGCAATGTGGAGGTGGGAGAATGCTGTTTTATTGTGGGTGTGAAATCGTTTGAAACGAAATCCTGTCTGCTCTAATTTTCCCGGTCGGCGTCTGTCTATTGTCTTACCGTAACCAAACTCCTCTGTGTGTGGGCTGTTTTCTCTTTGGCAAGGCCATCGCTGGCTACGGTGCCCAGGATGCCCTACCTTTCCGACCAATCAAGGAGGGCGAGCTCTTCTTTGTGGAGGACCGTGAGATCAACCTGGTTGAACTGGCACTGGCCACCAACATACCCAAAGGATGTGCGGAGACCATGGTCCGAGGTGGGACGTCTCACTGACCCATTATTAGCAAAGTCACTATGTAAAAAATTATTAGAAACGGTGTTTCAATTTGTGAATGCTGATGGCAGGGGTATATGAGACAAAATATCAAGGTTATGACATCACTTTTCACTGCTCTATGTTTGTGACCAGTTTATAAGAGCAATAAAGCATCTTGGGTGTTTGGGTTATATTGGCAAAATACTACAGTTAACGGTTGTGTTCCATGATGTGTCTGGCCTAAGAACAGCTCTAAGCCGTGGTATGTTGGCTACATACCACATCCCCTAGCGCTCTATTGCTGAATGTCCTTTTAGTAAATCAAATTGAAGCTCAAATTATTTATGGGAATTGATTTCTTCTCTTACCAAGTGAATGTGTCTTACCTGGATGGGAAAGGAAACCTGGAACCTCAGGGTACAGGTAAGGACAAAATTCACATTTGAATAATTAACATTTGAAAATGGTAACACTGAGGTGATATCCCTCATTGTGACTTTTCCAGAGTTGTTGAGCTCTTGCTTTAATCTTCTCCCCAGTCCCCAGTGCTGTACAGACCCTCTCAGAGGATCTGCTCAAGTACTACCAACAAGTCACCCGAGCCATACTAGGAGAGGATCCACACCTCATGAAGGTACAATGCAGTTTTGTCCGGACGTCAACCGTGTGATATTACTCAATGGAATGCACGCGTTTGAGTCATTCCAACATCCGAACCGTTGCGGAATAACTTTCCCTTTGACAGGTGGCTTTGCTGGATCTCCAGTCCAACTCCAAGATGGCCGCTCTCCTGCCATATTTTGTATATGTCATAAGCGGGGTACGTTACACTTCCTTGAAGCATTTTCCCCTCGCTCTTTTCTATACCTAACGTAGCTATCAACGTAGTTGACAAATTACCTTGTCATTGTACATCGCTCCACGCCGATCCCCAGGTCAAGTCGGTGAGCCACGACCTGGAGCAGCTGAACAGACTCCTCCACATGGTGAAGAGCCTGGTTCAGAACCCATACCTGTATCTCGGCTCCTACGTCCGCAGCCTGGTGTCCAGTGTCATGTACTGCATCCTGGAGCCGCTGGCCGCCTCCATTAATCCACTGAATGACCACTGGACCCTCAGGGACTACGCAGCCCTGCTGCTCAGCCACATCTTCTGGTGCGTCCTCCAACGGCCGGTTGACTCGGATGTTCTAGAAACACTTGATTTTTCCCTAGCACTCACACACCTGATTCAACCGAACGACTTGACGATAGGTTGATCACGTCAATCGAGCGTCCAAGTTGTAGGTCAACATTTGAATCAGGTGTGTGAGTGCTAGGACAAATACGTGCACCCCTTGTAGTCCCCAGGACCAGGTTTGGGAAGGTCTAAGATTTGGTCTGGCCAGTCTAACATTTGGTCAACTGTCAGTTCACTGTGTCCCCAAAAGTCTCCTGTCAATTCCTGTTTGTACAGTAACCAGTGTCCTCACACTTTGTCAGTCTTGTCTAATCTGTGTTGTGAGGAACAGATGATAGAGAATAGTGCTTGTGATGCTCTTGTGGGTTCTTTTCCCATTTACTCACACATTACCCAGTTGTTAGACTAAACTATCTGCTAAAGAAATGTTGTCTGAATGCAAATGGAAGTCAGAAACCAAAACCTCCTGCTATCTTCTCTGTGTGCTAGGACCCATGGAGATCTGGTCAGTGGGCTGTACCACCAGATCCTGCTGTCTCTGCAGAAGGTTTTGTCTGATCCAGTCCGCCCGCTGTGTTCCCACTACGGCGCTGTAGTTGGCCTACATGCACTTGGATGGAAGGTGGCTACGTTTCTCCGGTCTTGATTATCAATGAACTAATGAGTACGGTCCTTCTTGGCTTTGCTAATCTGTGTGTCTGGGTGTCTTGACAGGCGGTTGAACGTGTGTTGTATCCACACCTGCCTGCCTACTGGTCTAACCTGCAGGCTGTCCTGGATGACTACTCAGTGTCCAATGCCCAAGTGAAAGCTGATGGACACAAAGTCTACGGCGCGATCCTGGTGAGAGTAGTCCCCTCGGCAACACCCCCCATCAACCTAACCAAGGTCTCCACCAGTTACTGATCCCCGCTCTGTCCTGCAGGTGGCAGTGGAACGGCTGCTGAAGATGAAAGCCATGTCTCTGTCCCTCCCGGCGGAACGCGGCATTGGTGCCCTGCCGGGCTCCGGGGGCGTAACGGGTTTCCGGGTTAGTTCACCCGGGCTCAGCCCGCCCCCGGAGCCCCTCTCCGAGGCCGCCCTGGGCATCGCCAGTCACCTGCAGGGACCCGGTGGGGCTGGCACGCCCTGGGAGGACTGGACCCCCGTCCCCCTGCCCGCTATGTACTGCGAGCTGTACTCCTTCTTCGGGGATAGCCTGGCGGTACGGCTCAGCACGGCGCCCAGCTTGGGTGGTTGCCCGCCCTCGGCCCTCTCCCAGCCGGCGGACACCAGGAAGGAGCCCCCGGGCCCCGCTGCCAACCCGGACACCGCGCGCAAGATGCCCCAGCTCACCGCTAACCTGAACGTCAGCCCCCGGCAGGACGGGAGCCCGCGTCCGGAGCCAGCGCCGCCCAGCCTAGCCGCTACCGGTCCAGGAAGGTAACATAACATCGGTGGGACCGGTTCAATTGCATGAGGAAGTTTAAGGCACAGGCGATGCTCTTCAAATAAATTAACTTTTCTTTTGTTCGACAATTTTTATTTTTTTATACAATACACTCATTCGCAAGCCGATTACGTCCTAAGTTTTGGTGTCCTGTCAGACAGATAATGAACAACTTGTAATTTCTTAACTGCCAACGCATATCAGTGTTAAGAGTTGTTACTGATGGTGCGATCCGAGCGGCGGCCTGTGTGAAAACCTTAGTGAAACTGGATGCAGGATAACAACCCGACAGACGCCAAACAGCCCACACCTATAGGAGGAAAATGAGAGTACCGCTGGATTGTAAACGTGTCTATAACTAACATGGTCCTTTTTGCCTCTTTATCTCCTTCACTCAGAGCCCTGGCTCGTTCCTCCTCATCCATCCAGCGCCGAAACTCTTCCTCCCGGCCGGGACAGCGCTCGGTAGGTCCGTCCCGCGACGTCTTCCCCAAGGCCCGTTTCCCCCCACCCCAGGCAGGTCCCCCCGCATTCTCCTTCCTCATCGGGGGCCGTCAGACGGGTCGGCGCTGCCAGGGGCGTCGCTTCCAGACGAGCTTCAGCCCCGCCCCGCCCCCGTCCTCCGCCCCACCGCGCACCTACGCCCACAAGCTGCCCGTCATCGGCAGAGTGGGCAAGCCGTTGCGCCGATGGACCTGCTCCCACTACTCCCTCCACCTACCCCTCTAAAAGGGAGACGAAGAAGGGACTTATGGTTCAAGGCCTTGGGGACCAGCAGATGCTACCGCATTGCTCAGTTGTACCGGCAGAGTCCGAACTCCTCCCTCGCCATGCTTGCCTGTGTGAAGAGGGAGGCCGCGGATGAGTTGGTGAACTCCGGTTGGGCCGGGTCAAAACACTCGTGTTTTTCTTGTCAACCAACTGCCGTTTGTTTTCACCTGTCGTCTCTGGTTTGAATTGGTCCCGGATTTGTAGGAGAGGATGAAAGACAGAATGACTTAGTCCTCCAGGAACAATGTTGCCTATCTCTGGATGAGGGAATAGGCAAGTTAGGCTGGATGGGATTTAATTGGAGCCTCATCTGAGAGACTGCCTCAACACCCTTTCCAAGCTGAAGGGACAGCGGGTAAAAAGCTAGTTTGACAACTTCAAACTGTCTTGCCTGCAGGAACTGGGACAGGATTCTTGGAATATATTAAAATCCATGTCTGTAGATCTGCACTTACATCTGAATGCTTGACTTCATGTGAGACAACAGCTCAGAATACAGGACAGTGTGTTCTCTAGCACATGCCACAGGCTAATCTGGTCATCCTGTGTGATGTTTGTTCCCAAGAATTATGGTAACAGTAAGCATTTCTTGTAGTGGGTAACTGGTTTGGAGCTTGTGCATTGTCGTTCATAACCATTTGCCACATTTGATTACATGGGACTACATTGGAATAATGAGATGCATATTTCCATTCAGTATGATTCATAACTTTAAAACCAATGGTTAAACCCTTTTTCACAGTTGATGGCTTCACCGACCTGGTAAACATCGTTTTTTTTTAACAAAAAACACTTGTTCTTACTTCTGCTGTGATTATATACACACATCAATGTTAGATATTACTTATGTTATTGTTATATAATAATATTAAGTATAACTGAACAACGCGTTGAGCATCTAAAATTCCTGGGTATTGCTTTCATTCACTTATATTGCTTTCATGAGTTCTCTGTTGCCCTGGTACATATCCTACACCACGTTACAAGATGAAGTGTTTTTCTGGGAAATGCGTCTTACACACAATCCTTGTTACTTAATTAATAAAAATCGTTAACATTGTTCTTTAATTATTATGCACAGTCGTATAAATATGTATTTGATGTAGCCTATAGCTGTATAGATCGAAGAGGATGTTAGCGCGGGCCGTGTCATTCTCCGCTATTCAACAAAGTAGAGGAATTAATTTAGATCTTGTTGACTGACACGTTTTGTCGGTAACCAGCGTCAACATAATTATCCTACACACTAAACGACTTAAATCTCAAGTTTAGAATACATTTTATGTCAGTAGTTTCTTTGCAGTATTAGAGACTTTTTTTGTTAAAATTGCAGATTTTGACAGATTGCTGCGTCAATACGTATAAGCACCATCTTTGGTTACAGCAATCTTTCGTTTAGGCCTACGGGTGAGATGCCTAAATTTTGAGCAACAAACCGTCTACACCCTCCGCGTGGTTAATTGTTAATTTAACACGTTTCCTTGGTGACAAAAGGATACTTATGTAAATTTGCGGTATAAGTCTACAGCCACTCGGTAATCTCGTATCCACCTACACGAAGCAGTGGTGGTGCCAGGGGTACACCGGTGGACATAGTGTCTAGCAATGACATAAAATTCACAACCGCGGTATTAAGGGTCCTGTGTACAGTTCCTACGTCCTCTGCCTCGACATTTGGTGTACAGTAGGCCATATAATGTTTATCAAGACATTTGACGGGTTGACCGTCATGGAAATAGTTAACACCCACATTTCTTATTTTCATTCATTATTTACACATTGAAATTCGAACTTGACCATATTTTTCTAGTGAACTATTCACTTTTCCAAATTTACGTATTCGACGAAGCTTCCATTGACCGGTTTCATTGTGGACAGTTGCTTGAATCATCTGTTTAATTATTTAAATCTTGCTCACCTGAGCAGGTATGTGGTTACCTTTCTGCCAACACAAAGCAAGGTCTGTTAAACAAACAGCTATGGTCCTTTGGGTCGAGTCCTTCCAGAGGTTCTGTCAGAGCCATGCATTCTGGTTCCTACTACTCGGCTATGTTCTCTTCACGATTTTCGGTAGTCTGCTGTTCATGGCCATCGAGCAGCCCCAAGAGAACCAGTTCCAGGCCCAGGTCCTCGAGCTCCGACAGCGTTTTCTGAGAGAAAACCGATGTGTGCAGGAGAGCGGTCTGGATATACTTCTTAAGAAAGTCTACGCTCCTGGTTACCGGAATGTTGCTGTACTGGACGCAGATGAAAATAAATGGAGCTGGGATTTCACCTCGTCTATCTTCTTTGTGGTTAATATTTTGGCAACCAGTGGTGAGAATAACGTATAGTTTAAAATGTATATGCATTGTAGAAGTTAAGCGTTTTTTTATTTAACCAGTGATTTCAATTATATCAATGTATAAGTTTGTTATTTAGTTTATCAAGTTAAGTGGAGTCTAAGCTACATCCTGATGCCACACGACAACGTTTAGGCACTATCACCGTTACCACACACACATACGTTTTACCTTTTATCGTGGGAAGGGACCTGAAACCTAACCCAGAAGTCCATGTTCCCGCCCCTAAAACAGACCCAAAACCCTGGCCCATTATAACCTAAAAATTGTGCTTTCGGGTTTTCCAATTTGGTGGGGACTATGGTTTCCCCTTTGTTATGTTAAAAAGTATGTACACCCCCTGGGTTGTCTTTTTCTTTGGACACATGAATATTTACACTAAATTCCAACCTAATTGATAAAGGTTACCCAATTACCCAACGAATCACACAAAACTGTAACTTTGAAATAATTTATGTCATTATGTCCAACAAATTAAATTTCGTCATGAAAAAAAAAATAGTACACTCCAATCTTTACCACCACATAAAGATGGCTTGAATTATAATCAAATCATTATTGTGATGGTTTCAGAATCAAAGCCCAGAACTTTATCCTAATGAAATGTGCTACACAAAGGGGACTTAAAGGGGCTGTCGAACATGACACAGTTGAAGCAAAAAATCCTTAAAATCGATGTACAGTAAGAAACTGATAAACATTAAAACGGGTTAATGAAGTTATTTCAGCCAAACACCAGCTACTGAAGCTAGGGGTGTGAATACTTCTCTGCATTATAAAAACACATTTCTGTTTATTTCTAGTAGTAAATAATTGCAATGCATAATCTTTCTGTGTCACCTAAATTAGATTCCAGGGGGTTTACTTACTTTTTTACATGACATTACATGCCCCAAAACCACACACACACAAACACACACACACACACACACACACACACACATCATTTTTGGTTAGTTGTCCAACCCGAAGGTAGAAGCCAAACATATTTCCTCTTTCTCCTGGCCATCCCCTCCCAGGTTACAGCAACTCCAATCCCGTAACAGATGGCGCTAAGCTGTTCTGTGTATTCTACAGCCTGCTGGGCATCCCACTCACTCTGTTTGTGCTGTCCTGCCTGTCTGACCTCCTGCTGCCCGTGGTGACCCGTGGTCCGGTGCGTCACCTCCAGACCCACTGGGGTCTACCCCGCCGTCGGGCCGTGCTGCTCCACGTCAGCCTCCTCAGCCTGATCCTTGTCACGGTCCTCCTCCTGCTGCCCGCCGTCAGCCTCTGCTTCCTGGTGCCCAGCTGGAGCTTCCTGGACACGCTGTTCTTCTGCGTGATGACGCTCAGCACCGTTGGTGAAGGCGACTACCTGCTGGGGAGAAAGCACAGCAAGGAGGCCCAGGAGGGCTTGGAGTTTTTCACCACCTGTGAGAGTTGCCTTAGCGCAGGGGTGTCCTAACCATTCCACGGAGGGCCGTGTGTCTGCGGGTTGTTGGTTTTTCCTATGAATTGGTTCATAGTTCATGCCTAAACAACCAGGTGATGGTAGAATCTAACCAATTAGTAACATAATTAGTCAATCAAGTACAAGGAGAGAGCGAAAACCTGCTTACACACGGCCCTCCATGGAATAGTTTGGACAGCCTGGCCTTAGCGGGTTTGGGGTTCAATTACATTTCGGGCCCTGTTTTATTTCTGCTGTCCTTTTCAGAATTGTTGGCAATCGGGATAAGAGTGGAATTGACCCAAATACTGCTGGTCCTCCCGACAAGCTTCATACCTTCCTTCCCCCTCTTGTCCTCCTTGTTGTAATCTAATGCGATGGTGTGTGTGAGACATCTGCCCTTTTCCTCCGCAGGCTACTTAATCCTGGGGATTGTGATGATTCTGACGTTCCAGGAAACCGCCCTGGAGGTTCCGCAGGTCCAAACCGTGCTCCGGACATTCTGTGGACCCCGAGACAGGGAGGTGAAAGGAACAGACCTGGATGAGATGGTGCTTGGTGCGGAGGACTGTGGACCCACTCTGGACCCAGGGGAGGAGCCCCAGTATATCGAGCCCATCTCCTACATCTCCCATCACCCCTTGGAGCAGCCTGTAGTCCTGTACACCGACCAGCAGGCTCCCCAGGAGCCTAACACACCTTGTCCTCAACGCCGTGGGGAATAAAATACGTTTAGGTCCTGCATTAAAAGTAATGCATTAATGCAAAAATCTTCTAAAGAAATGCGTGCAAACAATTGTGTAGGTGGCCCCTGCACTTTACCTACGCTGTCTATTTATTTATTTATAACAGATTGCTGTTTAGCTTTAGTTTTGCTTTTCTGTGTGCTGCCATACACAGTAAAAAAATTACTTGAATGCCCCAAAAGTGCGTATACATACTGTATCTTTATGTATATATACCATATACAACCACAAGATGGCGGCCGAGTCCTCATTTGATGAAGTACCAGGTCAAAAACTATTTTGATTGTAAATTGAATGTTTAAAGAATTTATATGGCAAATTGCTATTACACAGATAATATTATTTTAGGTTTCGGTGGCATATGGCCCGTTTCCAGCTCTGGCAACCCAACGGCCAACCCGTCCGGCCCCCATGAACCACTCTGGCTCTCTAAACACATCATCCACAGCGGTGTTCACCAGATCATTCTCAGTTGACGCATTCTGAGGGCTTTAAACCAAACGTGGTTACGCGGAGGGATGGACAATGGTGCATTCCTTCATCCCAATCGTGGGAATGCCTTTGGCACTGTGTGACAGCTTTTGCGATATGTAGCAAGTCTGTAGCTTGTCACCTATGCAATTGTGTCAGGTCACTTTAGTACCGGCAGGAAGGAAAGTGCAGTCGTTCAGATCAAGTTTTGTGTGTGTTTTCATGGAGTTTATGTGATTACTGGTGCCCTAAAAATGAGCTCTGAAAAGAACTTCGGACTTGTGTTACCAACAGCCACTTCAACATTATCAGGACAGTTAAAAAGAGAAAGGTGTAAAAGAAGTGTCCATGAGTGGTAGTTGTTTATGGTCGCCAAGTGGATTCTGGATCAGCCAGTCACCGGAACCAACCCCCTTAGAGACACCCATCATTCATCCTTGGCCAGTGAGTAATGGTGCCTTCCGGAAAAGAACAAGATCAAATAATGGCTTTTCAGATCAGAGATAAAGCGTAACCATCGCATCATGTGTCTCCCTTTGGCCCATTCAACCATGGTGGATTGTGGGATGGATGGGCGGGTACGTGAGAGAAGCAACTGCAGGGAGACGGAAGGTGACATGATGGTCATGTGATCCACTGTCACCACACAGGTTTGTGTGGGCTGTGTTAACGACAAACCCCTCCCCCCACCAACGCCCTTCATGGCTCGCTGTCATGTGGGGGCACTGAGCAGCTGTAGGTCACGTGGGACCCCCAGGGATGAGGAGGTGGTGTGGGGGGGTGTCCACCCCAGTCTGAGAAATACAAACACACACATTCTCAAAGTCGGCCAAACACAGATATGATCCAACACAGGGTCTTGTTTGACACAGAGATACTGTCTTGGTGATTGTTGTTGACACACAGCACATAACAACCACCTATAAACATCTCAAAGCCCACGGGTATTTGGTCGTTCTAAATTTAGAGGATATATGTTGCTCAGCACACCCAGATATTCCACAAGGAATATCTCTGTCCGCTCTAATCCAGGAAAAGTGACTATGCATTTACCGAGCCCTGTTTGAACTGTTGTAGCATACAGGCCCCAAGTACTGTGAAGGGTTGTGATGTTCAGTGACCTTGTGAAAAAAACGAATGCCCAGTGTGTCTCTGAGTCCTGGCTGTCACCCCCGTTTCATTTTGATGGACAGCTGACAGGTGTTCGGCCGCGTGTGTCTATATTTATCAAGGTCGGACGGTGGGACATAACGCTGCCCACTGCCGTGACTCACACCCGCGACCAACCTCCGCCCGGGTGCTTTTCCTACTCCTAGAAAGAGAGGGACATTATGACCCTCATTTCGTTGGCGGGTACAGAATATTGTAATGTCAACTGCCATGCCGTCTATGAGAAAAAGGCAAAGTGGGCTAGAGAAGATAAACTTTGTCACAAGTGTAATGACAACAGACTGAAGGGGTGCTCTGGTGGCCTCCTGTGGCAGCTTAGGATGTCTGCACAATTCTATCCTTTATGCTAAAGAACTTGGGGCAGTGTCCTTGTCTGAGGTGCGTAGGATGTTGAGCTTAGGGGTCCATTTGTGACCGGGCATGTAGTTTCCTGCTGCACATGCCGTGGACCTAGGTGGCACCATAGAGGAGCATAGAGGCCTCCAGTGGGCAATGGGGAAAAAAATGTATTGTCATTGCCACAGAGGACTTTACCCATTGCAGTGCAGTCAACTGGTTTGGATGTCCAATATCCTTGCCAGGTCCTTAGCACATGGGGTCTCTGTAGCTAGAAAACAGGAAATGCAGTGTCCAACCCATATATTAGAAAAGAGGCCTCCAGTGACTGAATAAAAATATAAATTGCATGGATGTTGCCAATGAGAGCTTGCAATATTTTATTAAAGTCAGCTGGTTTCGAACTTCCAACTGCTTCGCGTATCATTGGCTAAGTCTGCCTGATGGTTGGAGTTGACCCCGTGACCGTTGACCTGGTTAGAGTCAGGTATCTGCTAATACCGACGTCCTGGTAAACACTTGACTGAGGCCTTCAGCACCAACAGATGTCAGAATTAAATATATTTTGTGGGTGTCCTCTATCCTACTCTATGGCCCCACCAAGAGGAAATACATTTTTATTAAAACATATTACTTGTAAAAAACGCTTGAGCACCTGTTTAAAAGTAGATTTTAAGAATGTTATTCTCATCTCCAGTGTCTAGAGAGTGTGATAGTTTGTGTAGTTGAGTGAACAGAAGGGTCTCAATCAATGGTCTAAACCCACCTTTGTCCAAATAGGTTGTTGGATATGACCAATAAAATTCATCCCACTATAGACCACCACATAAAAAGTTGATCGTGAACAATACAATCATCACTACCTAATATATAAACTGTGTATACTGAAACGCGGGGCTCTGATACCGGCACAAACTTTATCTGCACTCGGGTTGCAACAATACTGCTCCTCGCATGACCTAACTCCCTTCCAATGTGTGAGGGGTATTTTTAGTTGTGTGGCGTGTTGCCCCAAGGCTCCGACACCTGGGGCACGGAGTACCCAGTCCTCTACACTGAGCCGCCCATTTTTAGGAACCCAATAATGGTTTCAGGGGCCCCAATGTAGCATCGAATTAACACAGAAAGAATCATACTCAAACGTCTAAACAGTTATGTTAACTAGGTATGTTGTCACTCACACTGTTTTCACTTGAGAGGCTGTTGTCCATTTGCAGAATTTGTGCTGTTGTAATTATAGCTATTTGGGGCCAAGGAAATGCATTTCCAAGAACAGTTTATTAGATAAACATAACCTCTCCATAATGGACCAACTAAAATAGGACGAGCGGTCCCATATGGGCACATCCCTCTTCCATTCATTCCTCTTGATTTATTCTTTAGTTTTCCACCCAAATCCAGCTGCTTCCCAACTATTAAACCTTGGGCAAACTGCTGAGGAGGATATGCTTTGTGTATAAACAAGGGAAATGATGTATACACGGGGCAGCTTTTAGGAATGGGCAGGGAACCGAACACATCACTCAACGCCTGTCAAGGACGTTCAAACCTGGGCCCCGCAGACATTTATTGTGTACAAGACCTGAACAACAACAACCGAAACGAAGATGTCCGCTACATCGCTCCACCCAATTGATAATATAATAAACCCTTGCCACGTCCTCAAGTAAGGTCTGATTTAATGTAGAAATAACATAAACTTAATAATATCGATTCACATTCTTAAAAGATAATGACTTCATACAAGAAGTATGGCACCCGATAATACTCTTCATTTTTTCTCAGGGCCAGTAATAAATTCCCCAGCTGCCTATGTCCGTCGGCGTTGCGCCACTAGCCTACTTATAAATAAACGCAGGAGTAAACTGAAAAATCCCCTGCTGTTGAGGCCAGTGTACGGTGGCATATGGTTTGCTCTGTGATGGGCTAAGGTAAAGCATGTTTCCTGAACACCCTCCCTCCCCACACAAAATAAAGAAAATAAATCTACGCTTTCCGTGTCCCAGTTATTTTGTATGCTTTAGCCACGCGATATTTAGGCTCCTGTTTAATGATTAATTTCATGTAAGTATAATGCGCACGTTGATATCATCTTAGCCATCTTATAAACAGAAAAAGAACCCAATGAGAATGTTTATTACCATGTTTATACATCGCAATTACGGCATTACTGACAGACACTATAAGCATAAACCCCCTTACCCACCTAACCCCCAATAATATGTACTATTTCACGTTGTGCTTTGCACAGTCACCACTCTTATATAATGGTCTAACAATAACAGCAAATATCCTAAGATGGTTTACATTTTTTTCAGAGATAAAAATGAACAACCAATTATATAGGCCTGTGTAGGCTATATATATATATATATATATATATATATATATATATATATATATATATATATATATATATAAGGACTGATTTAATGTATATATATATATATATATATATATATATATATATATATATATATATACAGCCTAGCCAGTAATAGTATGTTAAAAATCAAAAATGTAATAGACATTCAGTTGTGGTTTAATTGCTATTTAATTTCTATATACATTTTGGGTGTCACTGCTCGGATCTGTCGCGGGCGGCGTGTTTGCTGTGCCTCAACTCCGTGAGATTCAGAATGTGAAGTGGATTGCCGTTGCGCACTGAGTAAACTTCGCAGCAAACGCAAGTGAGCGCGGAAAGGGCAGGGGTGCATTGGCCAATGTATCTTGAGAAAATATCACTATACAGTCATTTAACATGACTTCGGTGTGGAAGAGACTTCAGCGTGTCGGAAAGAAAGCCGCAAAGTTCCAGTTTGCGGCGACTTTTCAAGAACTGACAATAGAATGCAAGAAAAAATGGTAAGTGAACAACAATTTACAGCATTAACTTTGATAAATGTACATTGCAACCTACGAACCGAACAAACAAGCTCGTGGTATCCAGCTTTTGTGATCATCCCTAATTCAGATGGCATTTTATACGGTGATATTTTCAGTTTCACATTTGGGTGATGCAAATCAATGTTGTCAGTTGTAGGCTAAATAATATTTGATGTTGTCAGTTGCTCTCTGCATTACAGCGACTTCCGATACGCATAACGTTTTGGAAGGTTCGCGTTCATGGTACTGTGCGCTGTGGATTTTCCTACTGATTTGCTGTGGATACACACTTTGAGATCCAGCGCACTTCCGCATTCGCCCTTCTGGTTCCCCAGTCAAATAATGCGACAAGCATCCTTATTTACATCCCTTGGTTTTGACCGTGATAAATAGATATAGGTTCAAATACAAAAAAAGATTTAAAGGTGCAAACCTTAACTTTGATGTGACCAGCCTCGCGGGTATAACCTGTACATGAATAAATAAAGCTGAGAGCGCACGTGGGTCTTTATTATCACACTCAGACATACATACCGGGACAGAATACACAAAATCAGCGCTAAATTGGCATAGGCCTACACTTCTATACATTTGGTGGTGAGCATATGGGATTCTGGGACGGGAGTGAAGAGTATTTTTTCCGTCATTATAAGGTTGACATAGCTTTTTATTGTTCCATTACAGTATATGCATTGCTATCTTGATGCAGGGAGTTTTAGTGAAGTGTAATTCAGCCATTTAACGGAGAGCTACCAGTTTGTAGTTGACTTGATGTGAGGAGCATGGTTTTGTTGGTCACCGTGGGACATATTGCAGGCGCTGAGTGCCACAGGTAATATAGAGGATTTTCAGATAAATTGTCCGCTCACTCATGGCTGAAATACCCCTGCCCCAAAAAAACATCCAGATGGAGTCTTTTTTTGGATAAGATTGACCGGTACTGCCCCCTGCCTGGGAAAAGTGTGTTTCTGGGGTCGTCACTGATCTTGGCTGCATGCTCTCTGGCCCGGGAGTCATGTTGGACCTCAGGGGAGGACAGGGAGCAGCCTATAACATTTTCTTCAGACCGTAGTGTTGTCCTTTCACTTGGTCTTTCGGTACACATTCACACATGGATGTGGACATGTTCAGGCAGGGCATCCGTTTGGTTGGGACTCACAAGATGATGGAGGATTTGCACCATGCAGGAACGGGGCATTGCTCTACTGACCAGCTTTAGAGCTGAACCTCACATTGTGTTTAATTTGTGCCTATCAGAGTTCTGTGCAACTCTATTCAGTTCGGTTGTGGACCTCCTGCTCTGTAATGACAAGGCTTGGGGAAGTGGTGAAGGGTACCCGGGGGCCATGGGGTTTTTCTGGGGGGCAGGTGGGTAGAGGCTGGGGGGGCCTGAGGAGACTTCGGAAGGTTGTCAAATGAGGGGGAGAGGTGTGAGATGAGGAAAATGGTCTGTTGACCTACAACGAATATTTTTATATTTCCAGAACATAACCCATTTACTTGTCTGCTTCTGTTTATCTGGAACTCAGGAACTTCTGAATCCAATTAGACTTAAATGAAAATCTTTAAACAATGACAGTTGCAAAAGCCAGGCCCATCTGCAGACACACCCATTGTTTAAGACTTGGGCCCTTGTGTTCATACAGCATTATCTGACGTGACGTTATCTGACCCTCCCTCGATGTTAATCCCTGGGGTCCGCCCTCCAAACCAGTAAATCAACAAACACTGGTGGCTGAAGTTCTGGACACTCCACAAAAGTAATAGAACCATTAAGGCCATTCACTTTAAAGGGAAATGATGGCTTACTGCTGATACATTCATGACTATTTCAGTACAAGACGTTTCCATTATATATTGATGATTATACTGTTTACCATACTGGTTATATGTGTATGTGATTAGCATATTGGTACATTCATAAAGTGTGATAGTGCAACGCGTTCTTATAAAAATACCTCCACACTATTGGTCCATTGCTTCAAAAAGTTATTGAAAAATCAGCGCCACCTGCTTCGATTAGCTGACCTTGAGCACAAAAAGGGCTATTTGTGTGTGCAAAGAAATGAATACGAAAAAAGCATCATTTTATTTAGAGCTATTGTTGGCACTTTTATTGGTGACACTTGGCTACGTCGCTACGTCAATACATTTCGGTTGTTGAAGTCTTGGAAATGTACAAATCTGGTGATGTATCCATTATGCCTGTGAACAAGTACAAATTATCAGCAGAAATCTGGAATAAAACAAGCCACGTGGATCATTAAAAAATTAATTAGGAGAGATAATTCAGTAATATTTACTAAAGGTGAGCCCTTTTCTCTGTGGACAAATACTCGCAGTAGAGAAACCCGTTACTTAATATGACTCAGAGTTATCAGTTTCTAATGATCCAGTACAAAAAAGGACAATGTGCATTTCAGATAAAAACACAACAACACCTCAGTGTTTAACTCCATGCCAAGTTTAAATGCTTGTGGATGTTTTGTGCATGTTTTCACCTGTCTCTGAAATGATAGAGGGATTTTGCATGCTCCCATTTGCCGCTGCTTGAGGAGATAACATTGTGTGTCTTAGAGACAACAATTTGAGGAGAGGGAGGTTTCCTTCTGGGGCACCTTAGGTTGACCAATAGGAATTCTTAATTTTGGATGCACTATTGTATGCACCCAAAATCATTTTGGAAAGTGTTCAGATCCCTTCACATTCTCCTACTATTGACATGCTACTATACCCCATAATGACAAAGCGAAAACACCTGCCTAGTTAACTAACTTTTGCTTTCCTGGGGGTGACTGTTATGGGCGACAGATCCCGGGGAGACATTTGACATTTCAGGGGACAACTGTTTTCAATAACGTCCTGTGATATAATCCAAAATGATTTTGTTTTTGTATGTTTTTGTATTTAACATTTTTATGATGAATAAAGTTTGTAGAGCAGTTATTAATGTCTCTACGAATAACTAGCAGTAATGTTAACGGTCACAGTGTTTGGGTATCTGGGTTATGTTTCCATGTCGACGCTTCATAATGAGAATGTGTAAAATGTGAGCTAGACAGGTTGCCCTGCTTAGCTGATTACTAAACTGATGGTTCAGTTCACGTAAAAAAAAAGAAGCTGTAGATTTGTGTGTGTGTGTGTGTGTGTGTGTGCTTTTGTGTAAGGTGTGTTCATCCTGGTCTGTTCTGCATGCCCTCTTCAAATACAGCCTATCAGTCTGTTAAATCGTTTTCTCTAAGAATGCAACTTGTATGAGGGAACAAAAACATGATGGAGTACAGGAATTTCATAACCTCTCCCATGACACTCTGACCTAGAAGAGGCTGTTCTCCCCTCCACGCCGCTAAGGTTTTTATCCATACAACTAACTTGTATACACTGCGTGCACAATTATTAAGCAAGTAAGTATTCTGATCGTATCATAATTTCTATGCACATTTCCCGACTCCAAACCATATAAACTTGAATGCTCATTGTATTAAATCATTTTCTGGTAATACGTATTTTTAAAATGAGGGAGGGTGTGGTGAAAGTGATTTACACCTTATATAAGGGTGGGCATAATTATTAGGCAGCTTCATGACCTCAGGTGAAATGGGCCAAAAAGGAGATTGAACTGACCCTGAAAAGTCGAACATTTTAAAATGCCTTTCAGACGGATGCAACACTCTTGAAATAGCTAAACTATTGAGGCGGAACCACCGGACAATCAAAGGTTTTGTTGAGAATTGTCAACCGGGGGGCAAAAAACCATGGAGAAGATGCAAATTAACTGCAAAAGACTTAAAGAAGAATTAAGAATTAAACATGAAGCTACGAGGAACTCATTATCATCCAGTGCCACCATATTCAAGGACCTACATGGAGTGTCCACAAGTACAAGGTGCCAAGTGCTCAGAGACATGGCCAAGGTCAAGAAGGCTGAAAGAAGACCACCAATGAATACGATTTACAAGTTGAAACGTATTGATTGGGCAAAGACCTGATGACAAATTTTTCAAAGGTTTAATGGACAGGTGAAATGAGAGTGACTCTTGATGGATCAGATGAATGGGCCCGTGGCTGGATCACTAATGGACACACAGCACCACTTCATGTCAGGCGCCAGCAAGGTGGAGGAGGGGTACTAGTATGGGCTACTATCGTTAAGGATGAGGTAGTTGGACCTTTTTGGGTTGATGATGGACTGACACTCAACTCCCTAACCTACTGCAAGTTTAAGGAAGATATTTTCTTCGAGCAGTGGATCAGGAAGAAGTCCTCAGCATTCAAGAAGGCCATGATGTTCATGCAGGACAATGCTACATCACATGCATCCAAGTACTCCACTGTTGGCTAGCAAGCAAGGGCCTAAAAGATGCCCAACTAATGACCAGGCCCCCTTCTTCTCCTGTAAATTCTATTTTTGGACCTTTCTCATATGTGAGATTTACAGTCAGGGAAGACAATGCACCTCTTTGAACAGCATTTGAGAAGCTGTTGTTGCTGGTTCAGCTAAAGTTGATTGTGATCAGATCAAGAAACTGATAGACTCAGTTATTTAGTTGCCTAATAATTCTGCACACATACAGATATGAGTGAGGAACAGAAGTGTTCAATTTGCAGTGGTATCTATATTTAAACCTCTCCGTTCCTCTTTCAAAACCTTCCTTTTCAACTTTTTTGGAAAGGAAAAAAAAGGTGAAGTGGCCTCTTTAACTTTTTTAAGGGCGGTATATTTCCCTGAGAAAGAGCAACACTCACTTTTTCTTTGTAAAAACATACATTTTTGAGGTTCAAAGATATTTTGGATTGACGTAAATCATCGTGATTGGTCAACAATAAAATACATCTTGAGAAATTCGATGTGCTTAATAATTGTGCACTGAGTAGTTATACTTACAAACACTGGTATGTCTAGCGTGAACATGTTGAGGGAAACAATGAAGTGATCGGTCAGTGTGACAAGCTCGGTTTACGGTGTGACAATGACGCCTCGTGTATTTCCCCGTTTGGGTATCGTCACTGTGCCAAACATCAGTTCTCTAGGTGGGTCTTGCATCTACCTTATATTTTCCTCCGCGCAACTCGTATTTGAAAGAGGCTCATGAAAATACAGACAGCTTTTATAGAAACTTAGCTCCTCTTTATTTTTGTCTTTGTTACCACTCTAGGGTGTTTGTTTGGTGGGTGCGTGAACGAGACGTGTTGTTGGGCTGTAACGGATTACAGTGAAAACTGTAAATGGTACATTTCGTAAGTTCCAAAAATATTGTCATCAGATTGCAGATAACCTTTGAAATAACTAGACACAATTAGGGCTTGAATTAATTTCACATAAAATAAATCTAAGGCGAGCGGCCGAAAATATGTGGACGATATGTGGATGGGCGGCCGAAAAATGAAATCTCATTTGATTGATCTTGTTTCTAACAGAAGCCTATGGTATTGCTACAAACGATTGTCTTAAAAACATCTAGTCTTTGCTTTACAACCGAAAGTTACACGGTTAACCGGTGTTCAGCATTGGCAGAGAGGCAGGCATATCCATCATGGATCAGAATGGGCTTGGTCTGATTTTGCCTGGTATAAACAGTCTAGGTTCATATTAGCCATTCAAAATACACTTTAGCAATCTAATAAGGACATCTTTGCTTGAACTATAAAATTATACCTGTACCTGGAGGTTTTATTGATCATTTTCATATTTAGGTTGGACTTGCTTGGGTGGCTTATAAAGATAGCTGTGACACTGCGCTGGTATGAATTACATTATTCGA
Organism: Esox niger; assembly: GCA_016801105.1. NCBI lineage: Eukaryota > Metazoa > Chordata > Actinopteri > Esociformes > Esocidae > Esox > Esox niger. The sequence continues at coordinate 40,561 of JACXGJ010002100.1, read as the reverse complement.
GGAAACGTGTTTTGGAAACAAGCACTTAGTGATGGCACACTGCAGACAAGATGTGACATGCTTCCCATCAGATTTAGATTCCACTTGCTTTAGAGAAGTAACAATATTCCTCTAGTGTAACGTTGCTTGTGGGAGGCAGGACAAGGCTACAGAGAGAACAAATTAATGCAATGTACACAGCCAGAATGAACATTTTCAGTTGAAAATGCAAGTCAATATTTCCGTTTTTTTATGTAAACATGTACACCCAATCGTATTGTCTGTATTCAAGTAGAAAGCAATGGGTTAGAAACGTACCTAATCAGTTAATTAAAAGAAACATCTTTCAAAATGGGGCGTTTAAATGGCAATAGTCCTTAATTGTCTTCTGCTAACTGCAGAGTTTGATTAATCCAGAGCTTATGATAGTGGATAGTACGACTTTGGACTGTTAACAGTGATTGGTTACTGCACATTCAGAAAGTAAACCACCCATTAATTAAATACACCAGGCGGTGGATCAGAAGGAACTGAAGGCTATCGCCTATCACCCAACTGGCCTACAGGTTTATTTCTGTGCCCTCCTCAGCCCCTCCATTCCCTCAGCCCCTCCCTTCTTCTGTGCCTGTTCTTTCCAATTCCCATCTTCTATAACCGGCCTGCAACATGAGAATGAAGCCCGGTCGCTAAGCTCCTCTGTCCTCTGTCTCCCTCTGGTCTTTAAACTTCCCCCTGCCGGCAAACATACTGTCACTGAGTCACCGCAGTTACTTTTAAGTGCCTGTCTTCATTCAAGCACACATTACAGTGCATTCTGGCGTATTTCAACGCACGAATTGCCTGTTGCTTGTTTACTGTTGGAGTCATGGTTTTTATAGGAGTTAATAAATGTAAACTACATGACTCTTATTGCATATCCCCACCAAGACTCTCTTCTAGGATGACGTAATGGTTGCTCTAGTCTAGACCAGATCAGCTGTGAAACAACACTGATTGTTTGACGTACTGGTTAATGGCTGCTCCGGAGACGTCGGGTTACTGTAGCCTTGTGTTAGCGCGGGGACACACCCTCCATTGAGTGAGGCCTAAGGGCTGTGAACGGGCCAGTGAAAGTCAAACAAACCCTGGCCGGCCTGTGTTCAGCAGAGGGCAAACCTTTTGAAACGTCTGAAATCGTGGAGATCCTGCCTGCCTTTGCCGGTGAGGAATGACTACTCTCGCGTCGGTCATACCGTCGACGGTCAGAGGAAATATCCACTGCAACCTGGCAGCCATGGCAGGAACTTAGTTTGTTGATGCTGACCTGGCTGTGGAGTGCGTTCTCTAATTTAGGGACGTCCACCGAAAAGATTCACAAGCTAAAAATTTTTTTTGGGGGGGGCTTACATTTCAGATTACTTTGAATGATTAGCTAGCGATGTTCCACACTGCCTAGCGTACACGCTAATAACAGAAAACGTTGCGTTCATTAACACTGTTAATAGTAGCCTGTGCAAGGAAAAGGATACACAGAGAGCTCTGTCCCTATTGGTTAATCGATGCTGTAGCACTACTGTTTATTTTACTTGTATAAACATTGTGAATATCTCAGGCTCCCGTTATACTGAGGTCTATTATTACCTTGAATGGGTTGGAGAAACGACTATGTTGTCAGTGTAAACACAGTGATTTCCCTGTGTGTGTGTTTACAGCGTGTGCTTGTGCTTAGAGAGTGTTTTTTGCTTCCTTTACAGGCAACCAGACAAACTGAAAGTAGTATGGACCAGAAGAAACAGAAGACACTGCACCAAGGTAACGTGAGATGTTTTCGTCTGGGACCGGGAACCATGAAATGGGATGTATGTCTTGCGTTCCCCCAGTCAGGGTTTTACCTGGTCCCGGGGCTGACTGTATGTTCTCTCTACATCTCAGCTACATGGTTGGCAGCCAGGGATCATGAACCCCTACAGGGGTACGGTGGTTTGGCAGGTCCCCGAAAACCTAGACATCACTGTCACTCTCTTCAAGGTAAGGAATTGATTTTATAGGTAGTTATACTGTATATGTATAATTTTATTCAGACAAGTAAGGGTTTGAAAGCCGGAGCAGGAGATTGACCACGCCCCCCGTCTCTGGCAGGCGTCGGCACGTTTGCGTAGAGACTAGTTATTGCTGGGCCACGGCCCCTGCACGGCGTATGGCATTTCCAAAGACGGGTTTTGTTGACTGGGAAAGTGTTGAGATTAACGTGCATCTGGATGGGATTAAACATATTCCCATGTTTTTATAATCTCCCCTTTAGGATCCGATGGCGGATGAGTTTGAAGACAAGGACTGGACGTTCGTCGTCGAAAATGTAAATCTTGCCGTCCGATTGGAATTCAATTGACGCTTGTATTCAGTAACATTTCAAGTCAAAACACATTGAGTTCCACCATGCTGTCAGGGACATCATGTGCTACAGAAAAAAATCCTTGGTTTAAAGCTTTGTACGTACAGTTTAGGTAAAACAATTCCTATTGAATGTACCACAGTATTGGATTTGAACAACATCCGTAGGAAAGCCCGAGTTAACCCACCGACCTTTGGTCCTTTAGGAGACTAACAAGGGGCACAGAAAGGTCCTGGCATCAGTCGACGTCAATATGAAGAAGTTTGCCAGTGCCACCTCTGCCAAATATGACCTGACGCTGAAGCTCAAGCCACTGTCGGTGAAGGTGGTGGAGGCCACACTCAAACTGACCTTGACCTGTGTCTTCCTCAAAGAGGGCAAGGCCACGTGAGTTGCATTTCATCATATTGGTCGCGTTTGTCACATTCTCACCGCATTGTGTCAGTAAGACAGCGCTTGATGTAGTGAGTGAAACTCTTTCTCAACTGAGCATACCGCTGAAAAACAACCTGCCTAGCGGTTTACCTGGGACCATTATAGTTTGAAATATAGCAAATACCGCGGCAGAAAAAATTAAGAGCCCACTGCACCTTTTTCTTTCCTTTCCAAAAATAATTTAAAAGGAGGGTTTTGAGTGAGGAACTTAAGAGACCACTGCAAATTGAACGCTTCTGTTCCTCACTCAAAAAACATTTAAAAATTTTTTTGGGGGGAAGGAAAGAACAAGGTGCAGTGGTCAGTTCATTTTTCCAGAGCTGTATACTGATGACATTCAGTGTGGCCTCTAATGACCAGTATAGTCAGTAGCTGATATTCATTTGTTAGTAATAAACGCTAAATTATCATTATTACCGTTTGGTTGCGAACGATAATGCTGAACCGTGTCCTCATCCTCCCCTCCGGCCCCATAGGGACGAGGACATGCAGAGTCTGGCCAGTCTGATGAGCCTGAAGCCGAGTGACGTCGGTAACCTGGACGACTTCAACGACAGCGACGACGAGGACGGGGAGAGAAGAGCCGGGATGGGAGCCGGAAGGGGACCCGCCACTCCTGTCACAGGTACCAGTCTCAAAGGGCCCAAGGCGTCTGGGTTCCTGGTCAGAGGTGGAGGTAGTGATGCGTACATGCTGTCTTATGAACCAGGTGGTTTGAATTCTGTATGCTAATTGGCTGGTAGCTGTGCTGTGTGTAAGCGATTGGGGACAAAGGGCTATGGTATATTGGCAATATACCACAAATGCCAGAGACACCTTATTTCTCTTATAAACAGTAAAAACCTAATGTGCCATCATAGCCATGGTATACCACCTGGTTTATAACAGACTGTAACCCACAGGTGTGACCTCACATCACTTTTTACTGCTCTAATTAAGTTAGTAACCAGTTTAGAAGAGCAACAGGGCATCTTGGGGGTTGTGCTATATTGCCAATATACCACGGCTAAGCGCTGTGTTCTTCACGATGCACCGTGCCTAAGAACGTCTCTTAACCATGGTATATTGGCCCTATACCACACCCCCTTGAGCTATATGGGTTACAAAACATATACACCAGAATGGCACAAGTCTATTCATCCACTCAAGAGGAGGCATATAATAGCAGGTCAACAAAGAGGCCATAAGATCTGTTTTCTTTGTTCATACTTTGTGACGGGTATATTTTAAGTGTTTTATTCTTAAAAACACTGCTCAACATAGTGTGTTTCATCTTGCTCAGCTCTGACGGCGCATCAGGAACTCATAATTGCCTTCCTCTACATTTTCCTTTTCTGCTTTATGAACCGTATCTATTTTCACGCCAAGCTTTTCTTGCCTGAGTGTAGAAATATCTTTTATTGCTTTTCTCTTCGTCCTTTCCTCCCTTCTATTCTGAAAGCTCCCACTCGAAGAATTCGTGATCAGGCGTGGAGGCCTGTGATTGACCCGGAGCCCGCAGGTAATTTCCTGTTTCCTCCTTTGAAACCCAATTGGGCCTTTTTCTCAGCCTCCTGTCCTGTCCTCCCTCCTGTCTAACACCATATTCCTCATTTGAAATGTTGATATTCATGTGTTATAAGCGTTTATCTAAATAATGATTATCAAACATACGTCTGTATGGTTTGATGTGTTGTGTTTAGTAAACCCAATGGATATAAGAGGTTTCAAATGAAGTGGTACACCACATTACATACTCATTTATAATAATCAAATCAGATACTCTCTGCAAAGCAAAAAACATACTAGTTGTTTCAATCATTATTTGAAGTGAAGGTATCTCAAGCAATATCTGGGATTCTAATAATATTCAGTGCTGTTAAAAGTTGCCCTTTTACCACTGAATTCCCTTTTCCTACTGAATTCCCATTTCCTTCTGGGGCCTTATCGGGATTTCTAGTCCCTGGTTAGTTGGAGTGGGACTATAGTCTTTTATTATGATGAGTTAGTGAGGAGAAAAATGCAATTGAGTTAACGTTCAGGTGTCTGGGAGAAGTATCTGAGTACCATCACTCTTCATTGCCTTTATTCTCTCACTGTTTTCTCTCGTTCACTTTTTCATTCCCTTCCCTCCCTGCTGTTCTCACTGCTGCTTCCTCTCTCTTCTCTGGTACTTTCTTCCTTAACTGCATTTCACTCCTCTTTTCATCTCCGTAATACTTTTCTGTTCTCGACACTCTCCTCTTTCCTCCCTTTTCTCCTCTGCTCCTCTTCTCATCCCTCTCACTCAGCTGCCAGTGAGGTGGTTTGGGGTAGCTCACACGGCACACCGTCTAATGTCTCACTCTTGCCACACCCCCCTCTGCCCACGCCCCTGGGCCCCTCGGCCCCGCCCCCCGCCCCTAATCTCCACTCCCGACCCCCCTCTGGCCCCGTGGGCACAACCCACCCGGCGCGGCCCTCCCCCTATGCTTACCAGGTGCCAGCCTTTGTCCGCGCTCATCCACCTGCACTGCCCAAAATCTTCCAGCCCGCCACTGGCTCAGGTACTGGCAGACTAACTTGCAGACATATGGACAGACTGACCGACTTGCAAACTCTTCACTCTATTTAGTCAAAAGCAACACATATTGTACTAACTGGGTGCTGGTATCAGCTTGTATCTACTGTAAGGTGAGACACTAAAATTGTCACCAGACGGTGTATTTGTTTACCATCTGTTTGAAATAATTGAATGTAGTTGCTTTAACAAGATTATCATGGATACTGAGAGAGGCATTTGTTTTTAGGCAATTCTGTGTGAACACAGTGAAGGGCCCTCAGAGTTGTTATGGGTCTCTATAGTCTGAGGCACCCCCTGCTGTTCAAATGGATATAGCCATGGCAATGTTGAGAAAAACATGTTGACACATTCTTGTTCTGACCAAATTATGTTGAGACACACACAGGTCTGAAATAATACTTCTTTTTCTCCACTGTCCGAAATGCCAGCCATTGAATGTTTACTGCAGGTTACCAGGGGAAATTGCTTTATTTCCATAGCAACTGTCCTAGTTCACAGTGGCTGTTGTTCATCAAACCAGTGACATAATTTACGGTTCCTGGTGTTGGTCCATTCACGTCCTGTCATGAGTGTGACTGGGGAATTAATGTCCCCCAATATGGCTGTTCAGGGAGATTCTTAGACACACCAGAGGAATGCTACTTTGCTGGATTGTTTTGAGGAATAGTTTAGTTGTTGAGTACTTTGGCTAGTTTTAAGCAAACCTAAGCCCTTCCCATGTAAATTTATCCTAGCCAATAAAGTAGTAAGATTATGTCTGAGCACTTCTCATTTCTCAACTTCTTGTTCCTCACTGTCTGCATTTTTATCTTCTCTTTCCTCTCTTTCTCCTCTACTGTTCCTTCCATCCCCTAACCTATTCTCTCAGTTCCCATATCTGTGGCCCAGAAGCCCCGTGTCCCCACTTCTCTGATCCCTGCCGGTCTTGCTGAGGGCCAAATGGCCCTGGGTCCCCCCACCTTCTGTCCATCAAGACCCCTCTCAGGGTCATTCACCGGGCCGTCTTCATCCTACACCTCGCCTGTCTCCTCTTTACCCTCCGCCCCGTCTGTCCTTCCTCCATCATTCTCTGACATCCCACAGTCAGGTACCGAATGTAAACATTTTCTTTAGCTTGGTTGCAACTTGGTCTTTGATTCTGTCCTTTTTCCTGTCGGTCGGCATTAGCCGATCCTCATCATTTTCCTCTCAGCCACCGCGTTCTCCTGTCCGTTTTCCTCTCCTCCCTCAGCCACCTATGCTGCAGCACGCCCAAGTGCCTGGAGACCCCAGAGCGTGCCCTCTTTCACCACCCTGTCCTCGTTCGCCTCCACCAATCCCGCTTTTGGCACCTCTCCTCCTGCCTCCCAGCCCCTCCCTGTCCCCCGTCGGCCCAAAGCGTACATCAGCTCTCTGGGAGAGCCGGGCTCTAGCCTGACCAGGCCCAGCAGCCTGCCCTCAGCCCCTGAGACAGGTACAACACTGGCCCAGAGTAAATGACATTCCTCAACATACAGTATATTGTCAGGGAAGCCAACCGCTACGTATTTGTGTCAAGCTGATGGTCAAGCATCACAGTTCTGAAATATCTGTTAAAGGTGATCTTTATTTTTTTCGGGTCACGTCAGAAAACGTGCTTGGTCGGATCTTGGAAGTGAACCACGCTTGTTAGACTTTTCAACTAATGTGCAAACACTGTTCATTTCCTTGAACAGACTCAATTTTCCTGACAGTATGTATTATGGCTTATATTAATTCATACAAAATAATTTGCGAGTTACTGAATTTGGTCTTGTCATGGGTTGCTTGATGCCGTTATGTTTGTGCTGGCTACACCATTTGTCTCGTTCTATGTTCAGCAGAATCTTGCGAACCCGGGCAAAATAAACCGCTGTGGTAAATGTGTTACCAGAATTTGTCGTTTTCTGTTTTTCCGTGCATGTGGGATGCCCTGATGAGACAGACGTCACAAAGACGCCTGTGAATACTTGATATAGTTTTTTCCTGTCATCTTTTTACCACAGTTTAGATTTTCCTTAAACCCTTGTTTCCTCTCAATACTTCCCTTGCAGTACCCTGGCAGAGTGAATGGAGGCCACTCAAAACCCAGGCCCGCCCTCCCGGGCCTGTCAACTCCCCCAAATCAATGCGCCGGTCTCCCCCTATCCCAGCGGAGTGTGTTCCTCTGGTGCAGGCTAAGCAGAACATGGAGTCCCCATGTAATAAAGCTTTCTCTCAGCCTGGTCGCTTCGAGTCCACCGTTAATCCCCACTGTCCTGTGTTGCAGTCACCACTCCCCTCACCTCCTTCTGTCCCTGTGCCACCCTCATCCCTGGTGACCGCCACTCACTCCCTCTCTGACTCCTCATCTAACCTAATGGAAGCAACCTACTGCACTCTTTTGTCCTCACCTGCCCCTCTTGTAAGCCCCTCTGGCGCTAACACTCCTGTCCTGACCGCTGCTTCCGCGCCTGGTAGCTTGTATGTTTCTTCTTCATCCTCCCTCATTGATGTTAACCGTTCTGCTGTACACATGCCCCCCAATACGCCTGAGGACCCAGGTTGTGACCCAACCTCCGTCCCTGACCCTAAATCTCCCATGTTCCCTACCCCTGGTCCTAAACCATTCATATCCTCTACCTCTGGTTCTAAACCATTCACATCCTCTACTCCTGGTCCTGAAATGTCGAAATATTCTATCCCTGGTCCTGAACCCTCCACATCCTCTATCCCTGGTCGCAAACCATTCACATTCTCTACCCCTGGCCATGAACCATTCACATCCTCTACCCCTGGTCCTAAACCCTCCACATCCTCTACCCCTTGTCCGAAACCATTCACATCCTCTACCCATGGTCCCAAACCCTCCACATCCTCTACCCCTGGCCCCAAACCATTCACATCCTCTACCCATAGTCCTGAAACGTCCAAATATTCCATCCTTGGTCAAGAACCTTCCACATCCTCTACTCCTGTCCATGAACCACTTATATCCTCTACCCCTGGTCCTGAACCCTCCACATCATCTACCCCTGGTCCCGAACAATTCACATCCCCTACCCCTGGTCCTGAACCCTCCACATCCTCTATGCCTGATCCTGAAACTTTCACGTTATCTACCCCTGGTCTTGACGAATCCACAACCTATACCCCTGGTCCTGAACATTTCACATCATCTACCACTGGTCCTGAACTATACACATACTTTACTCCTTATCATAAAGATTCCCCATCCTCTACCCCTGGTCTTGATCGTTGCACATCCTCTATTCTTGGTCCTAAACCTTCCACATTTTCTGCTTCTGACCCTAAAACTTATCCATCCTCTACCCCTGGTCTTGCACCTTCCACATCCTCTACCCCTGGCCCTGAACCTTCCACATCCTCTACCCATGATCCTGAACCTTCTCCATCCTCTACTCCTGGTCCTGAACCTTACACATACTCTACCGTTGATCCTGAAGCGTACACATCCTCTATCCCTGATCCTGAACATGCTCCATCCTCTACCCCTGATCCTGAACCTTCCATATCCTCCATGTCTGGTCCTGAACCTTCCACATCCTACATGTCTGGTCCTGAACCTTCCACTTCCTCAATGTCTGGTCCTGAACCTTCCACATCCTACATGTCTGGTCCTGAACCTTCCACATCCTCAATGTATGGTCCTGAACCTTCCACATCCTCCATGTCTGGTCCTGAACCTTCCACATCCTCCATGTCTTGTCCTGAACCTTGCACATCCTCGACCCCTGGTCCTAAACATTTTCTATCCTTTTGCCATGGTCCTGAACCTTCCACAAAAACCTCCCCTGGTCCTGAGACTTTCACATCTCATACCCTTGGTCCTAAACCTTCCACAATTTTTACAACTGATCCTAAAGCTTCCCCATCCTCTACCCCTGGTCCTGAACCTTCCACATCCTCTTCACCTAGTCATGAAACTTCCACATCCTCTTCAGCTGGTCATGAACCATGCACGTCCTCCACCCCTTGTCTTTCCCCTGATCCCACCGCTCCCACAGCTGGCCTTCCCACTACCATTGCCCCTGGTCCATCTGACGCTATTGGTGCTTCTCCGTGTGCCGCAGATCCTGCTTCTGCCACTGTCCCTCAGTCAGGTACAGAGTCTAAGCCCCAAGCACTGACAGTGGATGCATGCTAGTCCAACTTACTGCAGTCTACAGGGTTATACTTTGACCCCTGCTAGTTGATACATTTATAGATGAGATGATTCCTTCATGCACTGTTTCTTCCATTCTCCATTCTGCCTTTCCTTCCTTTTATTCTGTCTACCTCAGTCCCCCCTGTTGCACCCCGGATTGCAGAATGGACGGACCTGGTGGTTCCCACTGAGGTCCGCCCTAAAGTGAAGAGGCTGGTCTCCCCTCCTCCGGAGCTCCCCACCTCACCCTCTCCTCTAACCCCCTATCCTGTTCCTACTCCTGTGCTCCCTGCTGAGTACTCCTTTCAGATACCAGTCTCCACTGCCCCCCTCCCAGAACCAATCACTGCTCCCTTCACTGAGACAGGTATACAACCTTAACTGACAAAGTCCAGGTGTCACGTTAAGTCCAAACGAGGAAATAGACGATAAAACGCTGTGTTGGTGAAATGTATTCCTTTAAATCTGTAATCCTCTAAATCACGAAAACACCTGGCTCCTGGCTAGTCTTTTGTCTGTAATCGTTTATTGTTTTTTAATGTAATAAAGTGGAATGTCAGCATCATATGTGATTCATTCATTCGTTGTTAATTATTGGCTGTTTCACAGGTGTCAAGCTGGATGCCAAGCCGATTCTCTCATTCAGAGAAATCAGGTGTAACTTCTTCCTTTCCTTTCCCTTGTAGAGATGCATAGACATTTAAGCACACTGACAGAGGAGGAATCGACTACTGCCACAACTCCCAGTGAGTAGCACCATTTAAAAACATGTTGCCTTTTACGGACACTGAACAAAATCCTATCTTAAAATCTGCTTAACTCTGCTCAAAACGTCACCTTATAGCACAGGCCTTTATGAATTCTGTGCCTAGATTGTGTGGGACTTTATTCTCATGATGTCCTACCCTGTCATCCTCTATACAGCCCACATTACTGGAAGGATCAGCGTTGCCAGTCAGAGGCCAGCAGTCCAGGCAGCTTCAGGGTAAGTCAAGTCCAAGATTATACAGGTAGTGGTTGTGATCTTTAAGCTTGCAGTGGCTGGTTTGGTTTTAAACCCAAATATCTACCTCCACTGTCACTGGAAAGCATGGCCTGTATTTGGTTTGCTTTGGCGGAATGGTGTTCGTAAGGCAACGGTGTAAGATGACATGGTAAAGTCATTTCGGAAATACCTGGTTGTTGCCGAATTTTCCTTGTTAAAATGACGATGAGTAAAATCCACTTTCATGTTAACAAACTCAGCAGCGCCGTATGTGAGTCACATGTAAAAACTTACCTAAGGAGACGTCTTATGTCGAGAATCTTTTTTTTTTCATGGCTGGTGTTTTCCTGGTGTTTTGTCATCTGTGTGTTCTTTAAAGTAAGGGATGCTTTTTATCGGGTCCAGCATAGATGACATATAACATCATTGATAATTGTCTATTGGCTGCTGATTCAATAAAACAGTAAGTTTGCTATAAATTATTTGTCAGCAAATATCTTTTGCTGTCTAGGTTCAATATATCAGTTCAATTTATATGTGTCCTAAATTGTTGGAAGCATGGAAGGTTTTGTAAAAGTTATAACCAGTTGTTTGCTTTGGCAGTGAAAGCTATTACTAAATTTGTGTCACCCTGTGGATGCATGTTCATTTTTAGTAATGTATTTGTCTGAAGTCATTTCATTGAAAACTACCCGTTTGTCAGTTTTGTAACAAAATAAGGTTTACGTAAGCAGAATGACCCTTAATCAACTTTATTCAAGTGGAATTGCTGTTGCATTACATAGAACGATCACTTGGATCAATTGGCCCAATTATCGTCTTACACGGTTGACTTATTTTGATTGTAAGCTTTGCTGTTTGGCTACTTGGTTGGCAGTTTAGTAGAATGCTCCCTCTGGTAGTGTGCTATAGAATTCATGTAAAATGCCCATCAAGGCTCTTGCTCAGGCCTTTCTTACAGCAGCACCCCTTGACATGTTGTGTTGTCTGGCCGTGCTTGAGAAAAGGATACATGCCTAATTCTGACCACATTGTTGGTATCGAGATATAATCTCTATTGACCTTTGAACTCAGACTTTGATTTCTTTGTTGCTCAGACCTGAGAGCATGACCCCTCTTGTGCCCCTTAGCCCCCAAGCATCCTCTGTTCCGGGGCGCCAATATTTTGCGATCCAAAATCCGACTGCAAAGAGTCAGGCAGTGGAGATGTCGGCTGGCACACTCCCAGTTTCAACGCCCCAACCATCTCTACCATCTGCGGCCGTGCAAAGCCCTAAGTCACCTGAGCCCTCAGTTATAGACATGAAGTTACTTGACAGAACTAGGAGTTTTCTTACCAAGACATCGGTGCAGATAGGGACACCCTTAGCAAAACCAGAGCCGGAACAGATAGCGGAAGTAGCCAGTAGACCGCAGAGGAGGATGGCCCGGCAACTTCGGCTAACTGAGCGGCAGACCACACAGCCGTGCGAAGTGTTGGGGACCGTTCTGCCAAAGGAGAACGACACAAAGAAAGATCTCACACCAGGGCTGACAACAGTTCCTGAGAAAAAAGCTTGTAAAGATTCCACAAAAGGAACAAGAGGTTCAAAACATTTAAGTTGTTCGAAGGAACAAGCGCTACCAATGGATAAGGGGTAAGTGTGTCACTCTTGTTCAACTCGTTGTAAAACATATAGGCAAATCCTGAAGACATGCAGTGCTAATGTAGCTTATAGGTTCAAATTTCATAACATTGAGGACTATTGCCATTAGTGATCTAAACACCATAACATGTGTTCTGCAACCGCCTTGGCAGCTTTCCCCTGACGTATATATCCTTGGTGTCCCCTGTCCCTTTAGAACTAAAGAGATGTCTGCATGGCTTCCATGTTGTCCCAGAGAAGTCCGTTCTCCTGGATTCTCGGCAATATTGATCAGGAACAGATTTCAGCCTCGGATGGAAGAATGGCCTATTGATAAGAGCCCGTTATGGGAGAAGCCACTTAAAGGAACCCCAATAATCACCCCTGCACTTGAACAACTGTATGAGGACCAGAAAGTCATGGAAAGTATGGCGGCCCTATTGCCAAGTTGTCCAAAGGTAGCGAGTATCCCTGGGTTCCCCTCAGCACTACAACCCAAAACATTAAGGCCAATATTACAACCCAAATCCGAAAAAGGAGCACCAGAACCAAAAACAACAAAGCCAGTATTAAAAACAAAAAGAAAAGGATGTGCTCAACAACCCAAAACAGAAATGCCAGAAAAACGAATGGAAACAAGCATGGTGTCAACTTGCTCAGTGGCGTCAAGAGCACCTGATTTGGCATTCAGGACTCTAGAAGGGACTGAAGGGGCTGAGGCTGTTTGTTGGGATGTAGATAAAAAGCTGTTAAGGGAAAGACCAGCTGATAAGACAGTAATGGGACTTTCCTCTATAGTTACTTTAGACAAGTCTGGCGCACTTGTCCCATCCCATCCAAGTGACTGTAGTGAATCTGAGCTGAGTATGGTTAATTTTCTGTTTACTTGCCCTTTAAATTCCAGTGTTTCTGGTTTACCCTCTAAACGGCCATTCAAGTCGGATAATGTTGACTGGGATGGTAACAGTAGCCCACTTTTGAAGAGGCAGTTGAAGAAAAGAAAGCTTTCTGTAGGACAGGGAATGCAACAAAAATACATATATGGTACTATAAATATTGTAGATATATTACCATCTTGCCCAAATAAGGCTAGGATTCCAGGATTCCCTTCTGCACCTCAGCATAAGTTGGTGGACACACCAAGTATGATCAGTATTGTTCCTACTCTCCCTAAACTGTCTAGTATTTCTGGTTTACCTTCTAAACAGTCAATCAAATCTAGCGATAATTGGATTGTGAATCGAGTTCCAATATGGGAGAAGACATTGGATAAAAGAGTGGGACTTAGTGTACAAGACAAATCGTTCAAAGAAATCACAGTCATAAAAACCATGGCAGCCATGTTGCCATCTTGCCCTAAAGAAGCTAGTCTGCCCGGCTTTCCTTCAGCAGTAAGGCAAGTTCCAAATGTGTCCAGTCTTCATCCAACTTGTCCAAAGGTATCTATAGTTCCTGGATGGCCAGCTTTAGATCAGAAACCAAAACAGGCAGTTATTTGGCCAGTAGGTGAAGAGCCATTGTTTAAGAAGCTACAAAGTCCTGGGCCAAGAATGTTTGGGGATGTTAACGTAGTGTACCATGATAGGGAAAGAGCCAGGCATATGTTTGCTTTAGCACCATCCTGCCCCCAAATCACTGGTTTTCCTGGCATCCCCTGTGCCCAGATAAGAGAGACACCATCCTGCTTCATAACTGCCAGTATTGCAGACTGTTCCTCAGCACTAAAGCAAGAGCCAAATATGGTTAATGTTCGGCCTACCTGTCCTAGACACGGCAGGGTTTCTGGTTTTCCCTCAATTCAGCTAATCGGTTCTTCAGATGAAAATTGTTGTCAAGGCCGAAATGCACTGATGGACAAGTCTTTGATAGCTGGCTTCCCTTCTGTGCCAAGACAAGAGTTCAGTATTCTCAGTCTTAATCCTACTTGCCCTAAACTGTCCAGAATGTCTGGTTTACCTTCTCGACTTCCAAACACATCCAAGGATTTTGGCTGTGTTGTGGACTATAGTTCACTGTGGAAGAAGCCATTAAAGAAAAGAGAGAGACTTATTACTCAAAATCAGGGAATGGCATTTAAAGACACTGAAAATATGAAAGACATGGCAGCTATATTGAAAACATGCCCAAAGAAGGCAAGGGTTCCTGGCTTTCCATCTGAATCCTGCCAAGAGTTTAGTATGGTTAATCTTCTGCCTTCATGTCCTTGTCTAGCTCGAGTTTCAGGTTTGCCCTCGAAACAGCCATCCATGTCTAAAGAGGAAGATTGGTTGGTGGACAGACAGTCACTATGGGTGAAGCCATTGAGGAAAAGAGACGTGCTTATCATACCAATTTCTTTAGCTCATTATAAAAATAAAGACATTTTAAAAAAAATGGCATCTATGTTACCATCTTTCCAGAGGAAGGGTAGTACACCTTTCCCCTCTATACTCACCTCTAGACAGAGCATAGCTGAAACCCTAGGTGTGCCCTATCTTCTGCCTACTTGTCCAAGAATATCAACAATTCCTGGATTGCCATCCATAAACCAGACAAAAGCAGCATGTTGGCCAGTGAACCAAATGTCTTTGTTGAAGTCGCCTAGAGAGGCAAAACTATTGATGGTCCATTTAATGGATATTAACACAGTGTATCAACATACTGACATTTTCAAAAATATGGTCACATTGCTGCCGTCTTGTCCGAAAGCAACATGTATACCGGGCTTCCCCTCTGCACAAAGGCAAAAGCCAAGTATGATTAACCATCTGCCTACTCTCCCTAGACTCCCTAGAGTATTTGGTTTACCTTCTATTCAACTGCATGAGTCAGAAGATGATGTTTGGCATTCTAACATTAGGCAACTTTTGGAAAGGCCACTGATGAAATGTAAAGATTTGGTACAAGAAATGCAACAAACGAACAAAGAATTTGCCAAAGATATGGTTTATATGTTACCATCTTGCTCGAGTAATGCCAGTATTCCAGGCTTCCCCTCTGTACCTATGAAGAAGCGAGAAGAGACACCAAGTATGATAAGACTTTTACCAACATGCCCAAAACATTCCCAGGTCTTTGGCTTACCTTCTAAACATCCTATTATGTCAGATGAAGATGGCAATTGTGTAGAAAATTGTCCACTGTGGGAGAGGACTTCAAAGAATAAAGATGTACGAGTTCTTCAGTATTATCCAGTCCAAAGATTATCATCCGAAGAGCAAGGCATGATTAGAATTATGGTGTCAATGTTACCGCCATGCCCCAAAACGGGAACCTCACCAGGCTTTCCCTCCTTATTACCTTACAAATCAAATAGGGCTGTTGTTAGGGTGATCCCAAGCATGGTATGTCTGTGGCCTACCTGCCCAAAAAAGGCAAGGGCCTCAGGTCTCCCCTCAAGACTTTCATCCAAGGCAGTTCATGATGATTGGCATATTGATAGGGAGCCATTTTGTGTCAAGTCATTTAGGAGAAGAGACAAGTCTATTCTCAAGCTTTCTTCGGTTGCGGATATGTCTTATAGAGACAGACAAAAAATGACAAATATGGTGCAGTCATGCTCGGCAAAAGAATTGCTTGCTGGCTTCCCATCGGCCCAACGAGCCAAAACTCCTCATGTTGAAGTAGAAAATGAGCCATGCATGACTTGCCTTTTCCATTCTTGTCCGGCAGTGTCTTGTATAATTGGTTTCCCCTCAAGACAATTGATCGTGTTGGAGGATGCTTATGTTGAGGGATGGCTGATGGTCAAGAGTGTACGCTGGGAGAAACCACCAAAAAGGGCTGTTGATTTTCTGGAGACTCTGAAATGCTGTCCATTTAAAAGTGACAGTTGTTACAGAGATAAAGTCATGATAAAGGCAATGTTATCACTTATACCACCCTGTCCAAATGTTGCTTTGGGTCCAGGTTTCCCATCTCTTCAACTTTATAAATATGATGAAATGTTAATGTCATTCAGTGACCGAGAAACTTTGAGTATGGTGCCATCATGCCAAGCAAAAGCTGTTATTACTGATTCTAATTCTGAAGGAGAAGAAAACCCATGCATGAATCGTATTTCCCTGTCTTGTCCGGAGGTTACTAGTATTATTGGGTTTTCATCAATACATCCAGTCTGGTCTGATCGTTTTCATGTAGAGGGCTGGCCGACGTTTGAGAGTGTCCTCTGGGAGAAACCACTAACAAGGGCAGCTAATACTCTGAAGATGCTGGATTGCTTTCTTTTTGAGCAAGAAGGTTGTTACAGAGACAAGTTCATAGCACAGGCAATGTTATCTATTGTACCATCCTGTCCAAGGGCTGCTTTAAGTGCAGGTTTTCCTTCTGTACCACAGCAGAAAGTAGAGAAGCTCCCAAATATCTCTAATGTCCATGGGATCCCATCTACAAAAACGCAAAATCAAGAGGATCCTCTACTTCAACAGAATCCCCTGAAAGAGAGGCCATTTGGGGAAACATCACTAAGAGAAAAAACAGTGCAGTTTCTGACTCCTACTTGTGATGAATTTAAGAAGGGATATAGGACTGTGATGCCTTCGTGTCTAAGTATTGCCAATGCCCCTGGCTTTCCAGTAACACATTCTCAAACACTTCTCAACAGTGGTTCATCTCTCCGTCAACAGTCAACTCAAAGTAAGAGGACTGATTGGACAGAGGATAACTGGGACTATGAGCAGGGCCAAAAAGAGCCTGGCCAAGAACCCCAACTAAACAAAGTAGTGCTGAATGAGAACAATCAAGAAACAAAACATGACTCAGTGTTGGAAGGGCTCAAAGTGGAGAGGGACATTCATACCAGATCTGAGACGTCAGAAGTGGCCGTTCTAGAAAGGGGGTGAGTGTGGTAGTTGGCGAGCCGAGAATTCTGTATCTGAATCCGAAAGTACATTTATTGTATATCCTGTCAGATAGAGTATGAAACACATGCATTTCAACTCTGTTTTCAGACACTTGCTCTGTCGAATGTGCCACTCCATTCCTGCTGATATGCCATTATTCTTGACTGTCAGAGATCGGTGGGTTGTGTTAGTTTACTGCTGGAGTGCCGTTGTTTTTTTTTGGCTGCTAACGTTAACGCTTTGGCACCATCTTAACCATATCTGACTGGCCCTGCTGTGATTTTTGCACTGTATTGGAACAGTGTATGCGCCCTTTGCTATTCACAGTGTAAGACTTCCCATTTATTTAGTCACCCTCCATGTCATTCTTTTTCAGCCGGTTGCGTCAGTCTCCCATTCAGGCGGGACAGACACTGCCGTATGCGACGGCTGCCACGGTCGATAATGAGCCAAAAGACCTTTATCGTGGCCGAACGCCTTGTGAGGTCGTGGCCCTGGTTGCGTATGAAACCGTAGAGGATGCGGGTAATACATGTGTGAAAAAAGAAGTGGAGGAAGTCTCAGAGTCAGACTGCAAACTAGAAAATGTTGGGAAGGAAGAGATTACTGTGGATAGACCGTTAGAAGTGTATGATATGGGGTAAGTGTGTAAAAGCCGATGCATTCAGCCTTACTAACTGCGAGCTGGATGCTGATTTAGTCTGCATGGTGTTGCATTTATGTTGCGGTTCTATTGGTTTTGATTGGATATTACTTAAAATGAACCTTTAGCCGTGTGTGGATGGAAATAAAATCAGAAATGAGATTGTACTATAGAACTTCTTTGTTTTATAGTCTCTGGAGTTATATGGAAACTACATTAATATATATTGTACATTATTACGGGCATGGTTTGGAAAATTATTACAATTTCGCATTATTGATTACATTTTTGTTAAAAGTTTGGTAATAATTTTTTTGCATGAGTTGGTTTTTACATCTAAGTTTGCCATTTACATTTGATTGCTTTGTTCTTAGTTGAAACTTTATAGGTTTGTCTAAGTCATCTCTGACCATAGTCTCCATTCTCTTCAGACCTGAAAACATTGTCTCTCTGCTGCCATCATGCCCAAGAGTTGCCAGAGCACGGTGGTTTCCATCCATTCAAACATCTCGTTCGGAAGCTCACTTAGAGCACTGTCCAGCTGACAAGAGCATATTATGGGAGAAACCAAGAAAGGAGGGACTAGAGCTGTCAATGGATAGATTGAAAGAGGAGAGAGATATGGTGAGAGGTATGGCAGATATTGTCCCATGCTGCCCATGCACTGCCAGCATTCCAGGCTTTCAATCTATGCATCTTTTCAAGGATAGCAAGGTAGAGAGGGTACCAAACATGGCAAATCTTGTGCCATCCTGTCCAAGAGTGTCCTGCTTGCTCGGATTCCCTTCTCTTGAAAGTCAGGTAAAAGAATATGCAGTTAACAGTGAGGCCATTTGGAAGAACCCACCAAATTTAAATAAGAGGGTGAAGATTATGTCCACTCCATATTTGGACAGATTAATAGAAGACCCACAGCAAATGAAAGATATGGTAACTATGGTTCCATCATGTGCTAATTCAGCAAAGATTCCTGGCTTCCCCTCTGTAGCACATCCCAACGCTGTAAATCGTAGTATGTTCAGTCTTGTGCCCACTTGCCCTAAAGTTACTGGTCTCCCTGGCGTCCCTACCACTGAGGGGGGCCCTACATTAGAGTGGCTTGTTGACCCAGAGCCTATGTTTGAGCACCTGAAAAAAAAGAAGGCAGAAGAAGAAAATGTTTTTCCTAAAAACAAGTCGCTAGAAGACAAAGAAAAACTGAAAGCAATGGTGGCTGTCGTGCCTCGTTGTGCAAACGCATCCATGACTCCTGGCTCCCCCTCTGCATCACATCTAAAAGCGGAGCCAAGTAGTGTCAATCTTGTTCCCTGCTGCCCTAAAGTTTCTATTCTCCATGGTTTTCCGTCCATTGAGGTTCATAGTGAAGAAGGGGGAGCCACCGATCAAAGTTCATTGTTCAAGAGGTCGCTAAAGGAGACAACAACAATTACTGACAGCTCAAATATAAGCAAAGATGAGAGAAAAATGAACATTCTTCTTAGGCCTACATGTCCACACACAGCGAGAATTGCTGGCTTTTCCTCATCACCACAACCCAGTAAGTTAAGTATTGTGCCAATTTGCCCCAAAGCTTCCACTCCACTTTGTTTTGCTTCCTTTGAGGAAACTGCAACATTACAGTGGCTTGTTGACCCTAAGCCTATGTTTGAGCATTTGCAGAAGAAGAAGGCAGAAGAAGAATTTTTTCCAAAAGACAAATCTAAGGACATTCTTGAAAAAACTAAATCATTGGTTGCTTTGCTGCCATGTAGCTCACATGCTTCCACTATTCCCTTTGTATCACAACCTGAAGTATATTATGAGCCACACCTTGCTAGCCTATCATGTCCAAAAGTCTCTAGTATTGCAGGTTTCCCATCCCATCAGCAAACTAACAGAGTTTGGCGCACAGATCCACCCACAATTAATCAGCCATTATGGGAGAAGAAAATTAAGGCGCTGATGATATTGATAGAAATATCCGATCAAAATAAACAGGAAATGAAAGGAATGGTGGCTTTGGTGCCATCTTGTCCAAAAATGTCACGTACTGCTGGTTTCCCATCTGTACCACAACCCAAAGATATCTATTATGGCCCAAGTATGGTCAGTCTGTCATGTCCAATAGTATCCACTATTGCAGGTTTCCCATCACGTCAGCAAACTGACCGAAAAGCTTGGCATACAGGTCGATCAGCAAATCATCAGTCATTATGGCACAAAGAAATTAAGGTGAAGCCTGTTGTCATAATGGGAAGATCAGAAAAAGAGAGTATGGAAGAAATGGTGACTCTCGTACCATCTTGTCCTAAACTGTCTCTGGTCCCGGGTTTTCCATCGGTAGCACAACCACAGAAATTATATTATGGGCCAAGTATGGTCAACCTTCTTCCATTGTGTCCAAACGTCTCCAGTATTGCTGGTTTTGCATCACATCAGCAAACAGAAAACAGTAATTGGCACACAGATTTGCCTGCAGATCATCAGCTATTATGGCAAAAACAAGTGAAGGTAATGCCAATTGTGATAATTGAAAGGTCAGAAGAAGACAAGGCCAAGATGAAAGGAATGATAGCATTGGTACCATCTTGTCCAAAAGTGCCTCGTACCCCTGGTTTCCCATCTGTGCCACAGCCCAAAAATGTCTATTATGGCCCAAGTATTGTCAGTATGTCATGTCCAATAGTATCCACTATTCCAGGTTTCCCATCACATAAGCAAACTGAATGTATTGATTGGCACAAATATCCACCCACAGATCGTCAGTCATTATGGGACAAGAAAATGAAGGTTAGGCCAGTTCTGATAATGGACCTATCAGAAAATATGAAAGATTGTATGAATGGAAGGATAGGTCTGGTTCCATCTTGTCCACAAGTTGCCCGTACCCCTGGTTTCCCATCTGTACCACAACCCAAAGATGTCTATTATGGCCCAAGTATTGTCAGTCTCTCATGTCCAATAGTATCCACTATTGCAGGTTTCCCATCTCGTCAGCAAACTGACAGAAAATCTTTGCACACAGATGCACCAACAGATCATCAGCCATTATGGCAGAAGCAAATAAAAAAGCCGATGTTAGTGATGGGTGTTTTCGAAAACAACAAACAGGAAATGAGAGGAATGATTTCGCTGGTACCATCTTGCCCTACTGCAGCAAGTATTCCTGGCTTCCCCTCTGCACCACAAACTAAACGGGAGATATGTAGTTGGGATCTCAAACCATCTTGTACCGTGATCTCCAGTCTTCCATCCGAAGTTCAGGCTGGAGAGTGGCATGTTCAACAGAAGCCTCTGTTCGAAAACACAGTCGAAGATAATCCAGTAGAAAACAAAGAAAATACGAAAAATACCGTTGTACTGGCATCATCGTATCCTTGTGAGAATCTCACATCTGGGTCTCCGTCCCTTCCAAGACCTAGAGCATTAGAAGAAACTACGGTTACTGCTCTACTGCCATCTTGTCCAAAGGAAATTAGAGTGCCTGAATTACCTGAATTGCAACAGCCAATGGAATTAACTACAGCCCAGATAGAAGAATCTGCGAGTCCAATGGAACCTTTATGGGAAAAGCAATTTCTGTATAGATCAGGGGATATAATACTCTCTGAGCCTGACCCAAGCAGTTCAGTAGGAGAAAACCCCCAAACTATGTTTGTTCTGGCAACACCTGGCCCGGAGGCATCAGGCAATCCTGTTTTTTCATCAGCACTCCCTCACAGCCCAGAGTATGTGGAAGCAAATGGTAAGACATGGTTAAGTACTATCCTATTTCCAGTGCCTCAAATTGCAAGTGCAAACCCAAAGACTTTTGCTTTTGGTTTTTAAGAGTCGAGTATGCAGACAGAGAAGAAAGAGGTTGCTGTGAAATCAGCAGATAATGTTTTAGAGGGGTAAGTGTTTAAGCATATGACTCTCTGCATGGATTGCAGTGGTGTGGATACCTTGTTTTTCTCTCAGATCCTCTGCTATAGAAGACATTTCAGCCTTCAAGGCATGCTTGGTCATTTCCAAATCCGAGATGTTTTATGACTGTGGAGTTTGGATTTTGTGGGGTGATATTGATATTTAATTTATGATGGATTAATTCTTGTGGTGCATTCTTGTGGTGCAAGATCTTATTTTCAGTTTTTACCTCTTATGTTAGTGTCCTTGGCAGCTCACAAATAGCAAGCCAACAGAAGCCCTCAGCTGTTTCAGAACCAGAGCTAGTGTTGGGGTGGGAGGTGTTGGAAGCTGAGGGCTCTGTGGCAGATAAGCAAGAGGAGGCCTCTGGTCTTGTACAAACTATCGTTGGCGTCTTCTCCAGAGGGTAAGTGGGACATGGGTCAGAGATCCCCCTCTAGCATGGCACAGTGTGTTGTGTTTCATATTTAGAAAAGTATTGGCAAAGTATATTCTTTGTCAAATGTGTTTGCATCTGAGCAACATTTTTGTTCTAATTTGTTCTGTCACCAGTTTGATTTGACATATGATACCTTGGTCCGGTCAATCACTTTAAGCAACGTTTGCTCGGGATTAATACAGTTATAGTTATTTTTTAATGACCTGCGTGTTTAATCGTCAAGATTTCTTAGACATGTTGAGACTTTCTATATGGTTTGGCATGCTCCTAACGTTACACATGCCTGGTTTACTACTAAATCCCTCCCTTAAAGCAAGTGTCCCTCTCTCGCAGTTATGAAACTGTAGCAGCCATGTTGAGTCCACCTGGCTCCCTTCCAAAAGAAGCTAAAGACAGTAACCTGGCAGTTTGTTCTGTGAACGCAGAGGAGAGTGGATTCCTATCAGGGAACGCCTCTGTCCTGGATACATCTCCCTTCAAACAGGAAGCAGCATCTTTAGAGGAACCACACATTGATGATAAAACCAAACCAACTGTTGAGCTCCCCACCACAGCTGAGCCTTGCTTGTCGTCTCTAAAGGACAAGCAGTCTGAGTCTCAGTTTGCACTTAGACAGGACAGTGAGGATGGATTTGTTGGAGTCAAATGTCCAGGCAGTATGAGAAAATGGCCCCCGTTGACTGAGGATGACCTTACCGAGATCTCCAAAGAAGAGTTTGTGGTGACTTATGAAGAAGAGGTTTCTCCCGACTCGTGTGTGCAAATAGAGAAGTCAGCATTCAAAGTGCAGGATTCTGGACAGATAGCAGGTTATGTTGACATTTCTACTCCTGGGTCACCTATCGAGACAGAATTATCACCTACGTTACTCACAGACAAGGGGTGAGTGTCCTGGGAGCAAATGCACCGCAAACTATTCAGCTGCACGGCTTGAAAATACATATGTTTTAACATTGTCTGTTGTTTGGACCAGTTGCCAAGTGATGCTTTCTGCTCCGTAGAGTTTAAAGGTCTATAATGTGTCGAAAGGGTTTAAGCAGCGTCTTGGTATTTCAGGCACTTGTATGTGGGCCCTGTTGTTCTACTAAAAATCTGTCAGTTTCTCCATTTACTCTCTTTGTGGCTTCTATTTGATGATGCGTGTGCATGTTTATAATGTAAGGAATATAGAAAAAACATATTTTGTTAGTTGTAATCAGTCTAGTATTCAGTCTTTTTTAGTTTGGAATGTTTAAGAACCTAGTGTCTGTTCAGTGAATGTTGGTACAGTATGTCATTGCCTAGGTGATGATCGCCAGATTGTGGAATGTTGCTTTTGTCTGTCAAATCATTGGGGAGGTATTTGTTTACTGTTAACTTTCAGTTATAACTGAATCTCATATAATAGTATATAGCAACACCTGAGCCCTGATTTTGTACTTCCATTTTTTTTGCTTAAGCCCCCAACACGCAAGCACAGAGGATGTCTCTGCCCATTCCTCACAACCTACTGCAGAGGACGAACCTCAAGAACATATCATATCCGTCCCAGATAAACCCTCTGATGAACAGATAGTCAGTTCAGTTGAAACACAATCGGAAAGTTCAGTTGAAACACAATTGGAAGTTGTCCCGCTTCAAAGAGGCAGAGAGAAAAATAGATTTCCTCCACAAGAATCCCTGCTGAAATCAGATGGCCAAGAGAGTGTTCCTGGACATGCTGTCCCTGAACTACATGCTCCATATCTTGCAGAAAAAGGAAATATTATTCATTCTGCAGAAACTCAGCAGGAAGCAGATGACCAAGGCGTTGTATTTAAGGTTGTCCCTTCACGTCCTCTAAGGCGTAAAGACAGTCTCACTACAGATCGCAAACAGATGTTTGAGAATCTACATGTACAGACACCCCCTGAAATTGTCGCTCCACATCGTTCAAAGAGAAGGGACCGCAGTCTTTCAGCTGAACCTCTCAAAAATACTGATGGCCAAAAGGGTTTTACTGCCCACGCTCCGGCTGAGGTGTCACCATCTCAGCCTGTTACTGATAGAGATCCAAGCCTTTCAAAAGAGCCTAAACAGAAAGCTGATGCTCCTGTCCGGATACCAATTGAGGTTGTCCCTCGCCGTACCAAGAAATGCTTTGCTGTAGGGACACCACAGATGACAGTCATTGTCCCACCTCCACGACCAAGGAGAACATCGAGACCCTCCAGTGCAGACCTTTCACAGAAAGTTGGGCAGATAGAAACCAGGCCGATTCCTCTGCAGCCTGGGAGAGGAGAAGACAGCCTTACTTCAGAGCCAACTCAGAAAGCCGATGAACCAGAGAATTTGATCACTAAGCTGATTCCACCTCAGCGCACCAAGAAAGCATCTCTCTCTCCCGAACCTCATGAGATGTCGGACCATTTAAAGACAGCTGCTGATAAAATCCCAACCCTTATTACAGATCCCGTACCTACAGAGTCCTCTGACTTTGGTGTGGGTGAGACTGTCCGCCTTTCAATCATAAGAAAAATTGCCCCACCAAGGCATAGTAAAAAAACAAATGCGCCCTTTGTGGAATCAGGCACGACAGAAGATTTCACAGAGGATTCTGTGGATGTGGAGTTCCTGAATGTTGCCAACCGGGAGTCGAAATCTCCAGCCCAGCTAGAGGATCCTATAGTAGATTCTTTTGAAAAGGTTGAGAAGGAGAAGCAGTCTACGGAGGTTACACAAACAGCCTCAGTGTTACTTGAAGGTGAGCTGGGTCGGAAGGCTTCAAAAGAGGACGCTGTACACGCGGAAACGAGGGAAGAGACACATGAGTATTCAGGAGTCCCAACCTCTCTTGAGAAAGGAGAAGCCACCCCACCGGTCCAATATGATACTCAATCAAAGTCCAGGCATGTCTCTTGTGGGGAGGACACTGAGCCTACCAGAGAGAGAGGACGTTCACTGGCAACTTTGTCCTCTGGCTTGGTACCACCTCAACCCAGCAAGAGGAGCAGTAGTCTTCCACCCGTATCCGCTGTGGACCAGCCTGCAACATCTGGGGAGGTGGTGGTTGCTCCTCTACGGAAGAGGCGGAGTAGATTAAACGTAGACCAATCAAGCGTACCCGTTCCCGTTCCCCGCTCTAAAAAGCGCCTTAGTTCCACTTTCTCTGATGGAACAACTCCTACTGAATCCTCATTCACCAGCCTGCCAGATTCCTTTGAATCCTTGACGTCTCATACTCAGAATGACAAACAACCCACCGGTCAGGAAGCCACAGAGGGTTCAACATCTTTAACCTCCAGCGTTGTCTCTGAAGGGAGCTTTGTCACAATTTTGCATTCAGATGGGATGTCACCCGAGGTTTCGCTCTGCAAGAAGGAACTGGAAGAGAGCAGCGAGAGCTGGACCTTCACAGAAACCCCTATGATCCCTGAGGCTATTACAGAAACCTCCATGGTTCCTGTAAGCGAGGTCATTGGCGGAGGCTCAGCAGCAGAAATGCTTGACCACACCTCCGCGACCTGTGCTTTACCTGCAGTGGACGAATGGTTACATGTTGAGGGAGAGCAGATGGATGTAGAAAGCAAGGACATAAGGGTTGAAGAGGTGGACTTTGGCTTTGAGACAGTAGCCGTAGCTGCTGGAGTCTTAGATGAGGAGAGGTATGTTGTGTTTACCTGGACAGACAGTGCAACACCGCTGTGGAGTTCCATATTTTGTGTTTAATCTTAATTGATAATAATTCTGTGTGACTACTATATGCCTGTATAAAAGTTTACTGATGGGGAAAATGCCATGAATTGATTTCAACAATATAAATATTTGTAATTGTGTTGCTAATAAACTGGAGAAAAAAAACATACAGAGTATGTCAATCAGTTGCTGTTCAGTCTGGTCATATTAAATCCCTTTACTTCTCTTTTTAGCCAGCAGGGAGCAGCAGAGGCCTCAACTACACCAAAACGGAGACCTGCGATCTCTCAGGAAATGGATGAACACAGTGCTCTTTCCCCAGAAGTAAGTTATTTGTAGTCTATTAGATGAGCAATCCTCCACCATCCATTTAGTGTCAGTGACCTTTGAAATAAAATGCAGGACCTCCTACTATCATCATAACAGTACATGTTTAGGTTTGAATGACTGTGTAATGCTTACAAATGGCTGTGGCATGAAATAAAAACTGAAGTGCTGCTCACTTGACTGTGAATTTGCATTTAATTTGCCTTAGGATATTGCGGAAAGGCAGGGGTTGGTCACGTCTAGCCAGTCCCTACTGGAATGGTGTCAGGAGGCCACCAAGGGTCACAAGGGGGTGAAAATCACGAACTTCAGCACGTCGTGGAGGAACGGCCTGGCCTTCTGCGCCCTGCTACACCACTTTCACCCGGAGAAAATGTAACCTCCCGTTCCTCCAAGTGAACGATATCAGGCGTTACCTCACAGCTATTTTGACATCCTCCTTCTTATGTTTGTAACTTGTGTTTCCTTTTCCTGGGAATTTCCTCTTTTCTCGACGGCTTAGAAACTTTGAAATGTTGGACCCTTATGACATCCAGGGCAACAACAAGAAGGTAATTGGCTTTGATCCCGTTTCCTAGTCACTATCTACCGTCGCCGATTGGTTAACTTCTCCCCAAACCTTCCACTCATTTTCACCCAGGCCTTCGACGCTTTCGCCGAGCTGGGCGTCTCTCGGCTGATGGAACCCTCGGACATGGTTCTGCTGGCCGTGCCCGACCGCCTCATCGTCATGACGTACCTCAACCAGATCCGCACTTCCTTCATGGGTCAGGAGCTGAGCGTGCTGCACATCGAGGCGGACAGCAGCGAGTCGAGCTACGCCGTGGCTGGCGAGAGCCGCGAAGGCCCCGACCCAGCGGCCGCCGCGCGCTACTGCCAACGGATCCAAGATGAGGCCCTTACAATGGAGACCAATGGGGACGCTGTGGAGGAGGCGGCTGTTGACACGAAGGGCGGTACAAATGGGGTAGCGGTCCCGCCCCCTAGGACCAAACGGTTACTGGCTGGGGGGGCAGTGGGAGGGACACAGGTCCCCGTCGCACCCCCCAGGACACACTGCTCATCAGCCAAGTCTGGGTTCTCCCATCTGAAGGACGCAGATCTGGTTAAGAAGCGCCGCTCGCAACGCAGGTCAATAGACGAGACTGACCCAACAGAGGTAGGTGACCTATGGCGCTTTGAGGCCCAGAAGGTAGACCTTAGCAATAGCGATGCTAAATGTTACAGGTTGGAAGCCCATATTTCAGCTGAGCTGCTCTGGGTAAAAGTGTCAGCTAAAATTACACTATCTCCTCCCTCATCTTTATCTCTGTTTCTCAATCTAACCATGTGCATCTCTGGATGGATAATTTCATTGTTATATTTGCAGGTTGCTGTAGGTCAGGAAGAGGTTGAAGGTGCGAGAAACAAACCCGAACAAGGTACATATAGTGTATTGATTTTGTATGAAGTTTTCTGAGGACAAAAAACGATTAAACCTTAACCCAAATCATAAAAAAAGGTTTCACAAGTAAGGACAGACTGAAGGACTTTACTACACTTGTTGGTATTTCTTGACTCATTCACCCACTGAGCTCTGACATCACTTCCTCCAATTACTTTGATTGCTTCCCATCATCAGGATGAGAGCGGTATCAAACTGTGCTCATTGGCTCGTTATCATTTTAGTTCACCACCTTGTAAATTTTTTCCTACAGTTTTTGCTCAGCCGAGCTACAGCATTCATGTTCATACAGAGCTCTTAAAAAAATTAAGAGACCACTGCACCTTTTTCTTTCCTTTCCAAAAAGTTGGAAAAGATGGTTTTGAGTGAGGAACAGAGGGGTTAGAGACCAATGCAAATTGAACGCTTCTGTTCCTCACTCAAAACTTTCCTTTTCAAATTTTTTGGAATGTAAATAAAAATGTACCCGTTTTTACAGTATATTTGCCTGTTTTTGTATCTTTCATGTAGAGGGGGCAACTGGTGAAGAAGGCCGTTCAGCCGAAGAGAGCCAGGTTTGTCACATCCTCAAATCACTATCTGCTGCTGTCATAACATGGGTGCATGAAGGAAATGCCAATGATCTGTGTGTGTGTGCGCGTGTGCGCGTGCGTGTGTGTGTCTGTGCGTGTGTCTGTGCGTGTGTCTGTGCGTGTAGGACACCAGCCAGTATGTCCTGAGTGAGATGCAGGCCCTGGAGGCAGAGCAGAAGCACATAGACAGCCGAGCAGACACTGTGGAAAGGAGGCTACGGCAGCTGATGGAGTCAGGTGATGGAGAACGAAGGGTGGGAGGTGTGGGGGTGGAGGTGAGGGAGGTGTGGGGAGGTGAGGAAGTGTGGAGGGAGGTGGGTGGGGGGGTGTCTGGAAGGAGCAGAGAATGGGACAAAGAATAATTTTGTATTAAATTCCTTCAATCAGTTTCATTGCTTCTCGTAATATGAATGTCTTATTCTCTGTCTACATACTTGCAGGTAGTGACAAGTTGCAGGAGGAGAAGTTGATTCAGGAGTGGTTCACTTTGGTCAACAAGAAGAACGCCCTCATCAGAAGACAAGACCAGCTACAGCTACTGTAAGAGACACAGTCCCACCTTGGCTCTGTCAAGGCAAAGGGAATATTGATCCACTGCACACAAGACCCAGATGAAATTTACTTCACTGTTTGTCACAACCCACTGGAATCGGAGAGATGTGGAAGCTGCTTCAGTAAAGCCACTGGGGAGTAGTAAGGGGTTTTAACTGCATTGGTTGGGGGGCAAAATAAAGGACATATTTTATCACCTTATTGGCTAAGGGGTTTGTTTTAGCCAAGTTTTGGTTCATGTTCAGATGTTGTAACCCCTAGTCCACCTGCCGCCCCTAACCAACACTGACATATTTAAACAACATTTCACCAACACTGACATATTTAAAAACATTTCACCAACACTGACATATTTAAAAACATTTCACCAACACTGACATATTTAAACAACATTTCACCAACACTGACATATTTAAAAACATTTCATCAACACTGACATATTTAAACAACATTTCACCAACACTGACATATTTAAACAACATTTCACCAACACTGACATATTTAAAAACATTTCATCAACACTGACATATTTAAACAACATTTAATCAACACTGACATATTTAAACAACATTTCATCAACACTGACATATTTAAACAACATTTCATCAACACTGACATATTTAAACAACATTAAACCAACACTGACATTTAAACAACATTTTACCAACACTGACCTATTACAGATGATTACATTGATCAAACCACATGTTATTCTGTTCTACAGGCAAGAAGAGCAGGACCTGGAAACAAGGTTTCAGATGCTAAACCGAGAACTGAGAGATATGATGGCTATTGAAGGTGAGTGTACAGTACCAATATATTGAACTAAAAGATCCATGATGCCACTCTCTTCTGTAATAAAGCTCACTGTTGTGGCTAGGTGAGGTTGATAACATGCAGTGAATCAAATATGTCTGGAAAGGAAATGAGTCAATTCTGCATATTGCAGTGAACTTTGGGCAAGACTCATGGATTAGGAGGCAGACTAGCTTGCAATGCAAGGAATGTATGCTCTCTTTAAGGCTGCTTAATCATAGTAATTTATTAACTTTTAGTTATAACACAAAGCATGTCAAAAGCCAATAGAATAAGTAACATCAATAAAACACATAGCAATAGAAACCTGGTCATGAAGTTCATTCAGCAAAGAAACAACTGTCTACTCTTCGCTGTTCCCTCTCAAACCCCTCTGTCTTCCCCCTGCTTTGTACACCCTTTCGCTCCCGTTCTCTACGTTTTCTTCTCCAGAGTGGCAGAAAACAGCCGCCCATAAACACAGAGAGCAGCTGCTTCTGCAGGAGCTGGTGTCCCTGGTCAACCTGAGGGACGAGCTGGTCCACAATATGGACGCCAAGGAGAGAGGGTGAGGCAGCAGTATCCGTGTACAGAATGATACCTCAGACAGTGGGCTCATTCTGACTAGAGAGGTCATATGGCCCCTGCTCGAAAGTAACGTACTATATTGGAAAGCAAAGCCCAGCTGAATCTCACTCAATGAACAGCCGCAGTAGAAGCTGACACAGCACAGACACCTAACACACCCTGCTACAGATATACCACTGTGAGAAATCAGCCATGTCGTACAGTGGTGGTAATAATAACTTGCATACTCGGTTGTCAAGGGAGAGAGTAGTTCAATTGTTTTTTGCAGCATATTGATAGTCTATTAGCACATGATGTTACAGGCTCACACTATTCCCTACTCTCCTTGTCTCTCTCTCACTGTAATGAGGGTTAACCAGTTGTAATATGCATGTGAGGGGCGTGTTTACCTAGCAAAGCCAAGACAGTTACCCCCACACCAAATTGTAAGTAAACATTCCTGTGGCTACCAGAGCGCAACCTACAGGGAGAATCTAAACAGAGGTTTCCCTGTTTATATCATTATCTAGGCACATTCACCTCTAATGAAACGTACATTCATATGATACTTGTTAATGCTCAGATCCGACACCACGGAGGTGTTCACCTGTTACTAAATAGTCCTAGCGCTTAGTGCTATAACAAAAATGAGATGCCAGGTGTCTGTTGTCTTTATGAGTTGCCGTCATACAGTTGAGCCTTGGGACAGGGATCATTTGGTGTTGGACTACTGTTCTAGCTTTCCTCTGTACCTAGGGCTCTGGAGGAGGACGAGAGGTTGGAGAGAGGCCTGGAGCAGAGGCGCAGGAAGTACAGCAAGAAGGTGAAGCAAGAGAAGTGTGTGATGCAGTGACACGTTTTACCGGCTGCCCCCTTGGACGTCTGCCTGTGTGTCGTGTCTGTGGATGCCAGCACTGTACAGAGAGACTGGGAACTATGTGATGTGGGCCCGGACCAAGATGGGGGCAAAAGATGCTCGCCAACGTGTCGCTTCTTGAACTTGGCGAGTTTCAGTGCAGTCTAGCAAGTGTTTAATGTCAGTGGCCCCACTCATCACATTGTGTTTAAGTTGGATAGATTTATTTGGTGGGGCGACATATTCTGCAATGTAGATGCGCAGTGTGCAAGATATGGCTGTATGGCATTATTTTATGTTCAAACCACAAAGACCTATCCGTTACTAACTTATTACCAGTCAGTTGCCTTATATGTGCCAGGAGGGAAAAATTGATGTTTTTTTTCACCGAAGGGATATTTTGTCCCTTCAGTGAAGTGGGAGGTTGCCAGTTTGAATGAATGCCAAAGTCCTAATGTAAGCCCATGTAGCAGGTGGACCTATACAAATGCCTTTACCAACATGAAACTGACTGAAGTCGTTTTGAGTCCAGCAGACTGCTGGTAATTACAGTGTGCCACAGGGGATGCCAGATGGAGCTTCCCTTTTTCATGCAAGATGTTTGTTTGGACTGTGCAGACGGTACGCGGCAAACATGAATTGACGGGATCCATGTCAGTGTATGCGGATGACGATAGAACAACCAAATGGACATTGTTGCCCAGGTCTTGGGATTGTTAAGTGTTTACCCGCAGCGCTCCAACACGTAACTGCAATGGGAGAACTCGGCCGAAAGTGAAACCTACACCAGTTTACGATTTAGCCATGGAACAAACTAGCTTGGTTAGGAAATAGAAAAATAAAAACAATTTAAGGAAGTTTTTACTTATCAAAATAATGTATGTTTTTATTTATTGAATCGCAGATACTCTTACATATTGTGGCTGCCAAATGTGCCTTTAACCAGATGCGTTGTTTTACAATTTTAAAACATTGTGTTTCAACTTTGCATGTTCCTTTTATGGTTTTATTTATTTATTTTAGCTGGAAGCTCCGCTAAGAACACATTGATATTTGTGATGATGGCTTGGCAAATGTATGCAGTGAATTCAGTTATTGTTTGTGACAAACTTTTGTTATTTCTCATTTTCCTTAAGTTGGGTTTGGTTGTTCTACGAGTTGAAAAGCTTTGGAGTCTAAAAAAATTAAACATTTTAGGATAATTGAAATAGCAAGAGAACAGGAATGCTCAAAACAAAAACAAAATTTGGAGTGTTTTAATTTGTAGCTGAATTATAATTTTCTCTCACATGGAGAAATTACAGGTAGTTAATACTGAATGTCAAGTATGCATTAAAAAAATAAGCCAGACATGCAAAAATAAACCAAGCTTTTTCTAAAAGATTAGCATAAAAAAATTCCAGCACTTCCAAGATGTACGACAAGAGGCCAAGATGAGATGAGAGGTTGATATTTTAGATGAGATGAGAGGTTGATATTTTATTGCCCTATGCAATGCCTTGTGATTTTCATAGATGTAAAAATGTTTCTGTTTCAGAAACAAGAACTACTTAACTGAGGAGGAAAAAGAGGCTTCTGTATTGAGTTATTTTGGGGGGTCCTTTGAGAGTGAATGGTTTTCTAGAATGACTTTGAAGTCGTGGTTCTGCTTGTCCCTTCCCAACTGCCCCTCTGTTGTTAGTTACTGAGGTAATTTTTCCTATTGCCTTTGTGAGTTTGAAAATATTTTTATTTGGTTTTCTGAAATTGCTTCTTGGGGATGTTTTGTTTGTTTTAATTTTAAATACATTTGCACTATTTGTAACATTTGGAGAATAAAAGCTTTTACCTGGCGTCTAACATGCATCCACCTTGCTATTTTTCAAGAATGTTTCTTTGTGTATTTCATTAATACATTTTAAGAGTATGTAATCTATATGGAATATGCATTTTGGGGCTTTCTAAACTCCATTTATCTTGACAGCTTTGCGTATTGTACCTTGCTCTACAATGAGGGTGATATTGAGTTCATTTGAATGCACCATCCACATACTATCATTTAAACCAATGTGTGTCAGTGAACCAGTGGGTTGATACGATTTCCCTCAGGTTATTTTACTCACTAATTTAGTATGGTCTTGATTCTTAGCCTCTCTCACATGCCCTTCAATTTGCCCAGTAGCTAAAGTTCACGCCCTGGAGTGTTAGTGTTCTAGAATGCATGGCCAACAAACACAATGTAATCGTATTCCATCAGAACCCACGAATATCCTGTAGATTCTGTGCTGGATCACAATGTGATGTGTTTTCCTGTTATGATGGAACATAGATTGTATCTCTAGAAGTGCTCACACTGGAGTAACTTTTGACTAACATTAGGGAGGTTGCTCAACACGCTCAATGCTTTTTTAGAATATGAAACAGGGAAGTTATTTTATAGTTGTCTTTTTAATAATCTAAGAAATGATTTTATCCAGAGTGAATAACTGGTTAAATGTCAAGTAAGGTTACATGTCTTTCTCAGGAACAGAATGACAGATTTATCACCATTGAATAAACTTTTGTTTACTGAACAGATTCTCTGACGGCAAGGCTATCAACTACCCAACGTTACCAAATGGTACAAGAAACAGAAACACCATATCCTTCTCTAAATAAAACTAGAGGAATAGTGGTCACTGAATGAACATCTACAGAAAAGACTGAGTTTGTATAAATTTTCTGAATATTTATGTAGACATATTTTTTTTTTAATACATTGCCAGAAATGTGTGTAGATTGCTACACAAAAAATGTGGGGAAAGGGAAGGTGTCTGAATAATTTCTTAAGGCACAGAGTATTTTTGTATGTAACTGATGTGCTCAATACTAAATGGGTGAATGTAAACCTAGATTTCATTGGCAAAAGGCTTCCTATTGCATACTTCAGCATTTATGCTGTGACATTTGATTCATGGCTCATTTTTAAGCAACAGTAAAACATTATTTTGCTTTTTTCTGTCAGGGACATTGCACAATGTGAAAGGCAGAAAGACCTAAATAACTACAAAAGTCATATGACTTCAAACCTGGGAAAACAGGCAAAGAGGATGTGAGAGATATTGCCCAATACTAGGCATTATAATCAGTGGTTGAAAGAATTTTAACAGTATCATTATATATTATTGACATTTAATAGTATTTCAATGTGATTTGAATTATTAAAAACAGCATTTTCATCAAACCTATCAAGTGAGATACATGGGACAAGGTGATGATGGGGGACCTTTGCACATTAACTCGGTTACATAGCCTATAATTTGTAGTCAGGATAGAAGTTTTCAAAATAATTGCAAGTTGTAGCCAAAGTAACATTCCTTGTTGTTCATTGTTATTATTCTACGAAAGGCGGGTGGGGGAGTACTGGACAGAAATGAACCGGCGTGCCGACATTCCTTAAGGTCTTAACGATCACTCCAGTCCAAAAGATGTTCTGCCATCGCAATATGACCACAATATTTGACCTGCTCAGAAAGTAATATGTTGAACTTCCTCCATCTCGTCATCATTTCATGACAAGAGTCTTTAAATTTCAATTGACATGCCTTGGAGTCTTGGAATTGTTGTGACTGGCAGGATGTTTCTGGTCAGACAGAGCGTTATTTTGTTATGGATATCTTGTGTCCGTACCTTTGGTCAACCGGCTTCAGAGGAAGGTAAGCAATAACAGGTGTTTAATATGACGTCAGAATTACAGTAGGTGTTTAGGTTACAAAGAAAAAGTAGGCTATTTTAACTCCGATTTTTTTTTTCATAACTTCATCGAAAATATATTCTTATGTAATCGAATTAGGCACTAAAAAGTTTAATGGCAAACCATGAGGTTGGAGATTAGTAATTTAACAGAGTTTTGAATAACCCCGCGGTATCTCGAGCACTAAGGAGTTTTGCGAGTGTGTTTATTTACGGATGTTTTTCCAACTAATTTTCGAATTTAGATTGTCAGGATTTTTTTATGGACAGCCTTATATAAAAACTAAGACACATTTCTGTCCATTCTGAAGGTCAGGGAGTCCCACTAGTGATTTATAAAAGCTGGGGCATGCATACAGTGGCACATCAAAAACCAGTACTGTTAATGGAAGTATTTTTTTGCGTATTCTAAAGCATATTTTGTCAACTGAGCGAGGATCCCGACCCAAGGGACGCCCCCTACAAACGGTACACCTGTGCTTCCTGGCATGGCCATGGGCCTTACCTGATTCAAGAGGTGTACACTAATGTTTTACTTTAAAATACTCCGATGGAAAAAGGTTTGAGATCCCCTGACCTAGAGAGTAGAATTTAGTTTGTTTTATTTGCATATAGTACCAGCTAACAATCCATATGCAGAGACCATTTGGAAAAAAGTTCATTCAGATATGTGTGGGCTCAACATCCCATGCATGATGTTGACAGTGTAAAGACCAATGTCGTCGCAGTAATAGGAGTATGCCCAGGTGCAAACCAGATTGATATCTGTTTAAGAGGCAATTTTCAGACGAGAAGGAACGCAGCAAAACTGTATATAACTGTTTTTTAGCTAGTCAGGACAGGAGTATGAGCTGAGATAGTATGTTATTATACATTAACTATTGGTTATAGTATAGTCTCTTTTCTGTTTAATTAGATTTTCAGATTAACAAAGTTTTTTGTCCAGTTATCCTGGTAGTGGTATGCCACTGTATAATAAACTGCTAAGATAATACAGCTATGCTTGTATTCATTATAAGGAATAGGGAAGGACATGAGACAACTTGTTCTTTAAATACTGTGGACTGTCCTGTGTTCATTATCTCAAAAAACAGCACAGTTAATATCAGACCACAACCTTCTTGTGCTGTAGTTTACCTTATAAATAGGGACACAGGGTTCCCTTGAGAATTAAGTCGATGTCTTTATAAAAAAGTCAAAAACTATTTTGATTTTAACATTATTTTATCTTTATTTTCCATATCTGTTCCTAAACATTTTGTCGTCCATACCCTCTCCACTTTCTCCTTCCTTTTACTTTCTCTCCTTTTCCTTCCAGTTGAACTGTTTAACTCAATCGAACAGGCCAGTCTGAAATGGAAATCTGATGCACCCAAAGCAGTAAGTATTCTTGCTAATCTCTCTATGCCTGTCGGAAACGGTGTGCAGATGATCTACTTAATCATTCACAAAATACATTTTTATGACGATTTATCGATTGAGCATTGATGACATTGTGACAACAGATGATGATAAAGATAATGTTAGCATACAGACAATTATAAATACCAAGTTTTTTTTAATTGTAGGGAATGAATTTTCAGAATTGAGTGTCCAAATAAAATGCCTCAGACCCAATTGCAACTTAGGTTTAGTAAACACAGGTTGAGAAACGGGTTTGACTGCAAAGTGTAAGAGATCTGTGACTTAAGGAGGGACTAGTGTAAGGTATCTGTGATTTTAGGAAGGAAATGTGTAAGGTATCTGTGACTTTAGGAAGGACCAGTGTAAGGTATTTGTGACTTTAGGAAGGACCAGTGTAAGAGATCTGTGAGTCTAGGAATGTCCATTGTAAATTATTAGTTTTGAAGGGGAAATACTGTCTCCAGGAAAGTGGGCCCTAGTCCTTTTTTTGTCACTGTCCCACAGTTGTTCTAATAGCATGGTGTACCCCCCTATTATATTTTCACAGTGGACTGAGAAACTACTGACGATTGGTCCAGAGGCTGCTGTGCCAGTTTACCAAGCCTGCGCTGACAATGACAACGGCAAAAGCAGGTCATTACTGACAAGCTGGATTGCACGGAAGGATGCCTTGCACCTACTGTTGGACCTCAAATATGCCCAGGAAGGGGAGAAATCGGCTGATCGGCTAAGTCCACTCCAGATCTACCTTCTGGAATCGGACTCTTCTCTGCCAACGTTCAAGAAGTCCCAGGCTGCCAGAAACATCCGAGCTTCAAAGACCTTCACTGCCGAAACAAGCTGGAATCAGATTACTTCGGAGTACATGGAATACAGCTCAGGTTTGACGTTGAAGACGGAACCCCTCTCGCGCGGCGGCTTTCATCTTGGATTTACCTACTCTGGGCCCTGTGTTTTCATCGCCTCGGTCAGGTTGTACTACAGGAGATGTCCTGGGTTTTTCAGCAGCTTGGCTGGGTTTGAAGTTGCATCTGCCGGAGCCGGGCCCGTGTCGGGGTCCTGTGTGGAGGGGGCCCTGGTGCTGGATGGGCAGGTGAACCCCCCTGAGAGGGATTGCCAAGCAGACGGGGCGTGGGGTCCCCTGCTAGGGGGATGCACTTGTGCCCGCGGACACGAGGAGAAGGGGAACTCTTGTGTAGGTAAGTGGAGACCAACTCGAAACACTTTTAGTCATGTAGATACACTGTCTGTATTTTGTGGTGGGAGAATTTTCTGTTTAACCAACAACTTGGCTAAGAGGTAAACCGTTGTTCCTGGTCAAGTAATGGACACATTTTCTAAGGATGTCTGACTATCTGTGTTGTGGCCTTGACTGTTATGGTTTTCCCTCTGACAGCCTGTAGAGCTGGATACTACAAGGCAGCCAATAGCAGTGGAGGCTGTGGCCCATGTCCAGCCAATAGCAAGACAGAAGGAGAGGGTGCAGACAAGTGTGACTGTGTCCCAGGATACTTCCGTATCCAGGGTGACCCGTATGTCATAGGGTGCACAAGTAAGAAACAAAAGTTCTTCAAAAAATCATGTTTATTCTTTGTCATTTTGCAGAAGTATAAAAAGTACGATTTGTCACACACACAGGATGAACCTATTTATAATCGAGTGTCTGGGAATGCTTTAATTTTTTTAAGGATAGTTTCCATAACAGAAATAGTTTCCATAACAAAACATAAAGTATTATGTACATTAGTGAGATAATGCAATCCCAGAAACGTGTCAACAGTGTACTTTGAGTACAGAGAAAAAGAATTGTCATGGCGAAGTGTTCAACATATCTAAGACCTTTTTGTCCCTTCCACAGAACCCCCCTCTGCCCCTGTAAATGTATCAGTCCGCCACATCAGTGAATCAATACTGACTCTTCTCTGGGAGCCTCCCATTGATCTCGGGGGGAGAAAGGAAGTGACATACGATGTGGAGTGCCTGCAAAGGGGGGGCAATGCTGATGGTCCGTGGGTGGAGTGTGGGGAGGCTGTCATCTTCCTCCCTGACTCAGCAGGACTGACCGTCAGTGCGATCAACCTCACAGGGATCAGCTCACAGTTTGACTACCAGCTGTCGGTATGGGCGCGCAACAACATCTCGTTCCAGCAGGGGGCGACAGCGTCATCTGTGGCATCTGTAATCATTCACAGATGTGAGTCTGCCTGGATTTGGTCATTGTGTGCATGGCTACTGCTGACACCACTGTAATGTGAATATGGGTGAATATGTCTGTCACAATCCTGATAATCACCGTCCCATCATACTGTGATCATTCCTCCATTGGGTCCTAGCGTTTCGAGTTTGGAACATGTCATCACGCGCAAACAGTGTATTATTGAAACTGCTGTTGCAGATTATGCTACTTGAAACAAAAACTGAAAACACGTGCTGGACTGTAAAATAAGGCAGATAATTCCCACGTAGTTGTTGTGGTTAGCATTGTCATTTCCTCGTTAAGGACATGGAACATGTTTAACAATCCGAAGAACTTGAAATTGTGTGTGTGTGTGTGTGTGTGTGTGTGTGTCTACATTTATTTTTTAAACGTATATATTTATACAGAGGAATAAGGCTTTTTGGAATCCTGCCCTCGATTGCAACAGTAATGAAAACAAATGTAAAATGTGTGTCTCTATCTACAGGGAAGTCTAGAGCATCGAACACCGCTGCACCCTTCTTTCCGCCGGGTCCTGATCAATCCAGTCGAACGGGTCTGTTTCCGTGGTGGGTCGTCGGAGCTCTACTTGGAGGCCTTCTGCTTGCAGCTCTGGTCGCTGTTGCTGTATTTTCTCTGCGATGCAAATACCCCAAGCCCAGGTAAGCCGGAACCAACCCCCCTCGGAGACGACGCCTTCGTGGTTCGCTTCGGGTGTTGACGTTCGTGTGTCTTTGTCTTTCCCAGTAATGACCAGGAGGTGGAGCTGCTGCCCATTAACACAGTTGTGTCATATCGTCACAGTGTGGAGCCTCGCTCTCCCCCTGTGGATGTCGACAACGGTGAGTCGGAAACGGCCCCAAACTCGCCGAAGAGCTATACGTGTTGTTACTCGCAATCGTTCATTTTGCCGTTCTGACCCTTTATCATCCCCCTCTCCTCCTTCCTCTTGTCTTCTATAGTGGTGTCGCAGCCCGGTGCGGTCCTTTTGCTGTCGGGTGTTAGTGACAGACTGCTGACCAGTCTGAGCAAAGTCCTAGTGGACAGGAACCAGTTGACCCTGGGGAAGGAGCTTGGAGCCGGTCAGCCTAGGGGACACAACAGTCTCTTCTGTTCTACTTCACCCTGATATTTTCATTCTATCTTGTAGTTGGCACGTTCAGGCAGTTACTTTTGCAGTGAATTATAATGTGTTTTGGCTCTGTACTTGCAGGAGAATTTGGTTCTGTTTATGAAGGGATCTTTAATCCAGAGAAGGGGGTGGTCATCAAAGTAGCGGTCAAGACTATGAGAGGTACGTCTGATTCAGGGATGTCTGGAATTATCCCTGTGTAATGTCATTCCAGAGTCTAGGCAATTCCTTAAATAGGTATGGCTTATGGTGTTTACATGATCCCTGTGTGGCTTCAGTTGGAATCCACAGTCGGGAGGACTTGGAGTCATTTCTGAAGGAAGCGGAGATAATGCAGCACTTTGACCACACCAACGTGGTCAAACTTCTTGGTAAGACTCTTTCAGTAGCTCACCTCCCCTAAAGCAGATTTTTATGCCGCCTTCAATGCTAACATTTTATCCAACAGTCCATTCTTCACCCGCGTTCTCTCTGCAAGGACTGTCGTTATCTCAAAGTTGGGTGCAGTATTTATGTTTGTCCTACAGGGGTCACTTTGGAGCAGGAGCAGGATTCTCCGCTGCCAGTGCCTCTGGTTATCCTGCCTTTCATGAAGCACGGGGACCTGCGGCGTTTCCTCATAGCTACTCGCTACGGGGACATTCCCATGGTGAGAAAC
The DNA here is from genome assembly GCA_016801105.1 of Esox niger. Lineage (NCBI taxonomy): Eukaryota > Metazoa > Chordata > Actinopteri > Esociformes > Esocidae > Esox > Esox niger. The sequence continues at coordinate 824 of JACXGJ010002100.1, read as the reverse complement.
ACAAACGCTTTTTTTATCCACAAATCAGATTAAAGATCAAAATATCTCAACGTTGCCTCTGGTGCAGGGACGCTATGAGGTATAGACAGCACCTCCAGCTCTGGACAGCTGGGTTGGCCAATGCGCCTGAACCAGAGCACTGCCTCGACAACTGCTCTGAATTTCTGTTTGTTAGGCCCGCAATCTGGAGGCCACACACGGCAAGCCTGTGGCCGAGATGTGAGCTCTATCAGTCGGCGCCGGGTTTGTATAACCTGTAACCTTGCAAAAGCACAGACACGAGGATGTGCACAGTCTCTGAATAACATGTGCAAAATGAATTGTTCCTTCTTCCCTCCGCCCAGTTTGTGCCCCTCCAGAGTCTCCTGCGCTTCATGATTGACATTGCTGCTGGCATGGAGTATCTGACGTCCCAGGGATTTCTGCACAGGGACCTGGCTGCACGCAACTGCATGTGAGTCCAACAGGGGGCGCCAGTCGGTCGGCGGACACGCTTCACACAGGTGCTTCCTTGTTCAAGGGAAGATAAGGCTTCCTTGTTCAAAGGATCACTGCATCTCTGTCCACACCATTGGTATTCAGCCATGGCCATTTTGTGAGACGGAAGCTACCGACAATTTCATTGAGAACCGTTTAGGTTCTTGGACTACCTGGCATAAAGGCCACACACACTGATATCGGGGTGAGGGGAGTGATGGTCACAGCTTGTCTGTAACTCAACTAAAAAAAGATACGCTTAGCTCTAAGCGCCTATGAGTAAATAGTATAATGTAGTTGCCTAACACTGTGTCTGTGTGTGTGTGTGTGTGTGTGTGTGTGTGTGT